>QRFJ01004189.1:0-137597 GCA_006176705.1 Cocos nucifera | reverse complement strand
AAGCCCACCTTGAGAAGATGGGACTTAGATTTGCAGCCAATTGGCTTTAGAACAAGTGGGAGATTGTTAGATATATGTGCCCTAGAAGGCAAAATTGGCTGACACTTGTAATACACTTCTATGGGCAAAATTATAATTTTGACTATAATCAATAAAATGGGTTATTTTCTATCACACATGTGTATTTAGTGTCTGTGATACATCCTTTGAGTTAATGGTAATGATAATTCATATTTTCAAGAGTTGAAAATTTAGAACATGAATAATCATTATTAACTCATAAAATGCTCCCGACCATAGGATCATCACGAGGATGGTGATTGATCCAAAAGATTGGTGTACAATTGCTTCTCTTTAGTAGATGAGTCTTGAGTCTATGGTGTGGAGACACCGAAGCGAGAGTATAGGTACTCGTTAGAGAACGAGGACACTGAGCGTGACCACCTCGAGTAGTCATTAGGAAGTCTACCTTCTCATCAATGACTGACTCGATGCTGCAGTGGTGTCTCTGATTCTTTGATATGAGGTGCATCAATAATTCACCTTGAGGGTGTTATAGTTTGACTACACCATAACTCCATCTTCTAGCCATTCGGAATCCTAAGGTGTATGTTGGCTATAGCATGTTCATTATAGGAACTGGATTGCATCAAGATGAAATCTATCTACCTCAGTGGTAGAGGAGCAACCCTATGATGATCATGAGAATCGTCCAGAAGCCCATGGCCATGGCAGAGTGAAATAATAGAAAGAGTTTATATTTAGGTTTTCACATCGGACTTGAATCGAATGATTACATCATATGACAGAAACTAGGGTTTGACGAGTTCACCTTAACCCTACTCTGATCGGGGCCCAAGATAGAAGAACTTAATCACACAAGTAGCTGCACCAAGAGGTTCGCATTCAGCTCTGATGGGTTGCCACCATATACTGCTAGGTGTCACTAGTGGATTTTGGGAGCAATTAGAATGATTTAGATGATCGATCATTCTAGCTGTTCGAATCAAAAAAGTTCTAATCCATCGAAAGGAGTTTCGATGATGTCAGTGATAGAGATCATGACATATCCCATTACTATATAGAACTAAACCTAATTGGGTCACACAAATAAGGGTTTAAATCTGGTGATCATCAATTAAACTGATTTAGTTCAATTGATCTGAATGAGATTCAATTAGGTTTAAGAAAATCGTGCTAGCACTCAATTGAACCTAACGTTCTTCTTTTACTATCATAAATAGTTATCCTGACTGAGCTAAAGGAGTTTATGCTCGATCAGAGGCCTTCACTTGGTCTGACTGGAGTTTGTTCAGATCAAAAAAGGGTTGTCTTATTTTGTAAGACAATACCTACCATTTTTGGTGACCTACCATTTCTCGTCCTTTGACTTTGGTCAAAAGTTGACCTTTGATTGGTCAAATGTTGACCATTGACACTTTGACTTCTATCCACGTGTCATGCACCTATTGAAGAGCTGGTGGGAGCTTGTCCCCCTATCAGAACCTGGCAAGGAGGAGGGCACACATCACCCTTGGCGTGTGCCCAAGCTGGAGGCGCCCAGGAGTCCCTTTTGGATAGGGACTCCATCTCCTTTTTGGATTCCGATTAGACTCCTCCTAAGAACCAACTTTGACTGATCTTAGGCGCCATCTAAGAAGGAATCCAAGGGACTCTATTCCCACCAATCAGATTTATATTTGATTTCACAAAGAGTTGTGATTGGTTGGGATGAAGAGGAGTTGGATCATGCATAGTCTATAAATAAGACCCTGCGCCCAACTCAAGTAGTATCTGAAAATTTCCACTCTCCAAGGCTGCCTCTCTTCTCCTCCATGCCAAGTCCATCTTCTCCCTCTCCTCTCCATGCCCAAAGTAGTTTGGGATCCAAGTTGGTGCAATCCAGATGAGAGAAAGGTGACAGAAAGCTAGAAGGCTACGCTGCTGCAAAGGACTACTGCTGATCTTCAAAAGTTATTTTGAAAATCCTCCAAATCAGATTCAGATCTGATTTTTGGAGATATGATAGAGAAGAAGAGGATCTCTAGATCGAGCCCAAGTGGATACCGATAGAGGCCAGGCACTTGCATGGCTAGATCCAAAATCTTTCGCTGCTTACAGGATCATCAACGGGTAATAGAATTACCCTACATCAAGATAAATTAAATTTGATTTAATTTATCTAGATTTTATTTTAATTATTAGAATAATAAAAATCAGATTTGAAACATCCTAAATCTGATTATGGATCAAAAAAAAATTTGAAATATATCTCTTGATCCGATCGGATCTGAACGAACCTGGTCCAGAAAATCAAGATTTTCCTTCAACTGAAATAATATCCTAATGACTCTTTAGGATATCCTATGAATCGAGCTCTAAAGGACCTAAAGTCTAACTTGTTCACTTGTTATTTTTTTGATATAAGCCAAATAATCCCAAATTCTGAGATGACTTAGACTTGGTTTCTTACCATGCCATATCTCATACGGTGTGGTAGGAATGATTTTAAAAGGAACCCTATTCAGTAAGTATATTGCAGTTAACAAACAGTATTCCTAAAGAAAATTAGGAAGATCTGTGAAGCTCATCATGGATCAGACCATATCTAATAGGGTCTAGTTCCTCCATTCTAAAACCCCATTGGGTTGAGGTGTTCCTGATGGAGTCCATTGAGAGACTATGCCATTTTTCTTGAGATAGTCCAGGAATTTTCGACTAAGGTATTCACCACCTCGATCTAATCGAAGAACCTTAATAGGTTTTCCTATTTGCTTTTCTACTTCATGTCTGAACTCCTTGAACTTTTCAAAGACTTCAAACTTGTGTTTCATAAGATACACATACCCATACCTAGATAAATCATCGGTAAAGGTTATGAAGTAGACTAAGTTGCCTCTAGTCGACACATCAAATGGGCCGTACACATCAGTATGTACTAAAGCAAGAAGATCCGTGGCCCTTTCTCCATGTCCTACAAAAAGGAGCTTAGTCATTTTGCCATGAAGATAGGATTCACAAATTGGATATGACTCAGAAGTCAACGGACTCAATAGTCCGATTTTCTCCAATTTGTTAACTCTATCTTCTGCTATATGACCTAATCTTAGGTGCCATAGATACCTATCATTAGGACTATCCCTAGGATGTTTTGATTTTATGGCATTCACATTTTGCTCAAAATTAAAAATAGATACATCAACATGTAACTGATAAAGACCGTTAATAAGGAAACCACTTACAATTTTATTTCTTTCATAAAGAATGTTACAATGGTCCTTAAGAAAACTAATTACATAGCCTTCTAATGCAAGGCAAGAAATAGAAATCAAATTCTTGCTTGCTGCAGGCACATAATAATAGTCTTTTAATACTAAGTCTAAACCAGATGGTAGTCGAAGAGGGTATGTTCGCATGGCCATGGCAGCAACTCTTGCTTCATTTTCGACGTGCAGGATCATCTCACCATCCCTCAGCCTCCTGCTATCCTCAAGATCCTACATAGAAGTACACAAGTGAGCACTAGAACCAGAGTCAAGCACCCAACTGGATGTAGAAAAAATCATAAGGTTAGACTCAATAACGAGCATACCTCCAGAAGGACCTACCTCCTTCTTCTTTAGGATGGCTAGGTAAGTAGGGCAGTACCACTTTCAGTGGCTGTCATTGTTGCAATGGAAACACTTTTCTTTATCAGCGGCCTTCTTCTTTAGCTCTGTCTTTTTTTTCTTTCCTCCTTCCACCTTCTGCTTTTTCACAGACTTCTTCTTTCTAAAAGACTTTCTCTTGGAAGCAGTTCATTCCATAGCAAGTACTGAGCCTTTAGAACCTTTCATGAAAAGCTCAACGATAGCCAGCATATTCATAAGTTTGGCCAAAGAATTTTGAAGTTTATGCATATGGTAATTCATGATGAACTATCCAATACGCATCAGTCAAGGATTGCTGAATTATATCATTCTGTAGATCCAAGTTCAACCTCACTCCGAGCTTCTCAAGCTCTTCCAAGTCCTTGATCATCATCAGACAATGATCTTGGACTGACTGCCCATCATGCATCTTAGCCTTGAACAGTCATTTAGTGACTTGATATTTGGCTGCACGACTCTATTCACCAAACATCTCCTATAGGTGAGCCAATATTTGGCGAGCAATCCTGATATCTTCATATTGGTGCTAAAGTTCATCAGACATCGAGCCCAACATGTAGTATCTGGCCTTGTTATCATCGTCTGTTCACTTATCCAGAGACACTCTCCGCTCAGCGGATGGACGAGCTGGTAAGATGGGAGGATCCTAATCCAATACATGAGTTAACTTCTCGGAATCCAAAATGATTTTGAAGTTTTGGAGCCAATCCTTGTAATTTGGTCCGGTCAATCTATAGGTGTCCAGGATTCATGCTAGTGGGTTGGATGCAGACATTTTCTTGTAGAGAGTCAAAGTTTCTAGTTAGATACTGTAATTAAGACTTAACCAATTTATTTTAGAATTTTATTTTTAAATAAATTAGCTCTCACTATTTTCTTGGATCCCTACACTTCCTCTGTAGAGATGCAAAAATCTTCATAATTATTGATTTCTAGTGGGTGGTGCAGTCCCACCGACTTACTCATCACCTCACCTAACAGTTATTGGTGATGGGTTAGCCAATGAGTGAACAACTCTTATTTAATGATTCTCTAATCATGATGTACCCAATATTGGTCTCTAATTCATGAATCTCACCATATCCGAAATATTGATCCACTCCTTAGTTAAGTCAGACCCACCATTTACATAGATTGGATTTCTAATTGAGTCTCTCATCGTATCCAAAATATTGAGCCCAATCCATCCTCCAGCCTATAGCATCCAATGCCTAATAGACATGATTTCATCTTTTCGATGCAACTGAGCCACTATAACCAGTCGAGAACAATCAACCCCAGAAAGGGCTCGCACATCTACAATGGTGGAAGACCTAAGACTTAATCTTTTCTTAGGGAGATTTGATTTAGGTCTCATTAAACTAGACTTGACATAGTCGTAACCATTATGACTAACCTAGTGGCATAGGTTAGCTCGGATTATTGCCACCTCAGATCAGAACTAAGTCAACAAACATAGCCAGGTAAGTGAGACCGATGGAAGGAATATGCCATTAACTCGATAAGAACGCATTCGAGTCGAGTAGCTTTCCAATTAAAAATCAGTCAATCGTATCAGCCAAACTTACCTTAGACACCAAATTGTTGAGCCAAAACCAATCGAGTTAGCCTACAATCCAGACTCTAACCACTGAGCCTAATTAGGTCTTAGCTTGATCGATCACTCATGTGACTCGATCTTGACCAAGACTTAATCCTATTAGGCTGGTCAATTTAAGCATTGTTGATCCCATCTAACCAACTCTTGATTCGGTTTGATCAACCATCAAACCTAGTTGAGCTACCCAAGCCCGAACCCAATTTTATGAACATGTCTTAGATCTGAAAATTCTCAATTTTAGACCTAATATGTTTCATAATCTTAATTCTTAATTAAGTTTAGGGTTCAAAAATAAAACATGCAAATAAGATCCTAGGATTTCAGGATCTAGGATTTTGCAGAAAGTAAGTTTTCAATTTTTGATTAAGGACGAATGCGCAGCACCCCTACACATCATAAGAACATCCCATCGAATGGAAGGAGAGGGTCTTTAAGCCCTACTTTATTCTTATGACCGGACGGCTAAGGAAAATGTCTTAATCAGAAATATAACTAATCTACATAAACTAATTAGATCAAGCATATATCTCATATAAGAAAATTGATCTAATTAAAATATATTTTGCATACATCTCATGTATCATGCATACATATTTTTCAGATCTAAATTATCTCATAATCATCTAAAAAATTAAATTTAAATTTGATCTTATCAAATAAAATTTAATCTAGACCCTATTGTAGAACTATTCTACAACTAGTCTAAACATGCAACTATCATATCTCATATGAACAAATTAAATTTAATTTATTTTCTACTTTTAGATCTAATTATAATATTTATAAGATCAAAAAATAATAAATAAATAGATCTAAAAATCATATTTAATCAAATAGAAATTATGATTATACTAGACTACACATAGAATAATTCTATTCCTAGTCTAGTTATGTATCTCATATATATTAGATCTAGATTAATTAATTTTAATTTTTTAATTTTCTAATTTCATATCTAATCACATCTCATGTGATATCTAAAATTATAAATTTATCAGATTAAATTAGATCTAAATAAATTTTATAAGAACCTGGCTCTAATACCAGTTGAAGGAAAATCCTGATTTCTTAGGGTCAGGTTCGCTCAGATCTGATTGAATCAAGAGGCATATTTCAAAAATTTTTTCTTAGATTCTAATTAGATTTGATATTTTTTAGATCTAATTTTATGATTTGATAATCAAAAAAATTAAATTAGATCAAATCTAAATTAATTTTACCTTGATTCTGGGTAATCTAATTATCCATTGATGATCTGCTGATTGTCTGAGGTTCTGGATCTAGCCACGCAAGCACCTGACCTCTACTAGTATCCACTCAAGCTAGATTTAGAGATCTTCTTCTTTTCTTTCTTTTCTCTAAAAATTAGATTTGGATCTGATTTGGAGGATCTTCGAAACTCCTTTCGAAGATCTGCTATCGTCTCTACAGCAGTGCTGCCTTCTTCCTATCTCGTCAGCCTTTTCTTGCTTGAATCATACTAATCTAATGACCCAACTTTCTTGGACATGGAGAGGAGAGAGAGAATCAGAAAGGTGGCATGGAGGAGGGAGAGGGGCAGCCTTGGCGCATGGCTAGGAGAGAAGTCAATGAAAAGTGGGCTCATATAGGTCTTCATATAGATCCTGCTGCGCTATGCAGTGCCATATCACCCCAGCCAATCACATTGCTTCATTTAATCAGATCTAAATCGATTGGTGGGATGACATCATCTGATCTAATCAGATGAGAGACCCATAGATTCATCCTAAGGTGGTGCCTATGACTGGTCAAAGTCTATAGGTGAGGGTCACCTAGTTTGAATCCAAGAAGCAACCTAAAGTCCCATTCGTATGGAACTCCAGGCATTCCTATGTTAGATATATGTGCCCTAAAAGCTAGAATTGGCTGACACTTGTAATACACTTCTAGGGGCAAAATTGTAATTTTGACTAAAATCAATAAATGGGTTATTTTCTATCACATATGTGTATTTAGTGTCTGTGATACATCCTTTGAGTTAATGGCAATGATAATTCATATTTTCAAGAGTTGAAAATTTAAGACATGAATAATCATTATTAACTCATAAATTGCTCCCGACCATAGGATCATCACGAGGATGGTGATTGATCCGAAAGGTTGGTGTACAATCGCTTCTCTTTAGTAGATGAGTCTTGAGTCTACAGTGTGGAGACACCGGAGTGAGAGTACAGATACTCATTAGAGAACGAGGGCACTGAGCGTGACCACCTCGAGTAGTTATTAGGGAGTCTACCTTCTCGTCAATGACTGACTCGATGCTGCAGTGGTGTGTCTGGTTCTTTGACCTGAGATGCATCGGTAGTTCACCTTCAGGGTGTTATATTTTGACTACACCATTACTCGATCTCCTAGCCATATGGAACCCTAAGGTGTATGTTGGCTATAGCATGTTCATTGTAGGAACTGGATGGCATCAAGATGGAATCTATCTACCTCAGTGGTAGAGGAGCAGCCCTATGATAATCATGAGAATCAAGTTCAGAAGCCCATGGCCATGGTAGAGTGAAATAACAGAAAGAGTTTCTATTTAGATTTTCACATTGGACTCGAATCAAATGATTACATCATATGACAGAAACTAGGGTTTGACGAGTTCACCTAAACCCTAATCTGATCGGGGCTCAAGATAGAAGAACTGAATCACACAGGTAGCTGCACCAAGAGGTTTGCATTCAGCTCTGATGGGTTGCCACCATATACTGCTAGGTGTCACTAGTGGATTTTGGGAGCAATTAGAATGATTTAGATGATCAATCATTCTAGCTGTTCGGTCAGAAAAGTTCTGATCCATCGAAAGAAGTTTCGATGATGTCGATGATAGAGATCATGACATATCCCATTACCATATAGAACTGAACCTAACTGGGTCACACAAACAAAGGTTTGAATCTGGTGATCATCAATTGAATTGATCCAGTTCAATTGATCTGAATGAGATTTAATTAGGTTCAAGAAAATCATGCTAGCACTCGATTGAACCTAACGTTCTTCTTTTGCTATCATAAATAAGTTGTCCTATCTGAGCCAAAGGAGTTTGTGCTCAATCAGAGGCCTTCATATGGTCTGATTGGAGGTTGTCCAAGTCAGAAAAGATTGTCTTATTTTGTAAGATATTACCTGCCATTTTTGGTCATCTGCCATTTCTTGTTCTTTGACTTTGGTCAAAAGTCTACCTTTGACTGGTCAAACGTTGACCATTGACACTTTGACTTTTGACCACATGTCATGCACCTATTGGAGAGCTGGTGGGGGCCTGTCTCTCTGCCAGAACCTGGTAAGGAGAAGGGCACACGACACCCTAGGCATGTGCCCAAGTTGGAGGCGCCTAGGAGTCGTTGTTGGACAAGGACTCCATCTCCTTTCTGGATTCCAATTAGAGTTCTTCTAAGAACCAACTTTGATTGGTCTTAGGCACCCTCTAAGGAGGAATCCAGGGGACTCTATTTCCACCAATCAGATTTAGATCTGATTTCACAAAGGGTTGTGATTGGTTGGGAAGAAGAGGAGTTGGATCACAGCTAGTCTATAAATAAGACCCTATACCCAACTCAAATATATATGAGATTGAAGCTAAGAGTTTCCATATGCCCCAAGGCTGCCTCTTCCTCCTTCTCCATGCCAAACCACCTTCTCCCCTTGCTCTCCACATCCAAAAGGAGTTTTGGATTTTTGTTGGTGCGATTCAAGCAAGAGAAAGGCGATCAAAAGCAAGAAGGCTGCGCTGCTGCAAAGGACGACTGCTGATCTTCAAAAGGAGTTTTGAAGATCCTCCAGATTAGATCTAAATCTGATTTTTGAAGATGTGATAGAGAAGAAGAGAATCTCCAGATCCAGTCCAAGTAGATACCGGTAGAGGCCAGGCGCTTGCGTGGCTAGATCCAGAACCTTCCGCTGCATACAGGATCATCAATAGGGTAATAGGATTACCCAAATCAGGTAAATTAAATTTGATTTAATTTATCCTTATTTATTTTATTTATTAAAATAATATTAATTAGATCTAAAATATCTCAATTTTAATATAGATCAAAGAAAAAATTTTTGAAATATATCTTTTGATCTGATCAGATCTGAACGAACCTGGACCGGGAAATCAGGATTTTCCTTCAACTGGTATCAGAGCCATGGTTCTAAAAATATTTAGATCTAATTTTAAATTTATTTTAATTAGAAAATAATTGATTTTAGATATCACAAGAGATGTGATCAGATCTAAAATCAAAAAATTAAAATTAAATGATTAGGATCTAAGATTAGAAGATATGCATGACTAGTTCTAGAATAGAATAGTTCTATAGAATAGTCTTGCATGTTTTCAATTTAATTTGATTAACTCATATTTTAGATCCATTTATTTACTATTTTTTGATATTATAATGGTTATAATAACATCTAAAAAATAGCAAATAAAATTATTTAATTTTAAATATCATATGAGATTAAGTCTAGTTTATGGCATATTCCATTTAAATATCATAGTAAATAATATTTATTTACTGTACGAGTTAATGGCATATTCCTTCCACCGATCTCACTTACCTGGCCATATTTGTTGACACAGTTCTGATCTGAGGTGGTCAATAATCTAAGCTAACCCATGCCACTAGGTTAGTCATAATTGTTATGACTAAGCCAAGTCTAGTTTAATGAGATCTGAATCAATTCTCCCTAAGAAAAGATTAAGTCTGAGGTCTTCCACCATTGTAGATGTACGGGCCCTTTCTGGGGTTGATTGTTCTCGACTGGATACAGTGGCTCAGTTGCACCGAGAAGATGCAACCATGTCTATTAGGCATTGGATGCTATGGGCTGGAGGATGAGTTGGGCTTAATATTTCGGATACGGTGAGAGACTCAATTAGGAACCCAGTCTATGCAAATGGTGGGTCTGACTTAACTAAGGAGTGGATCAATATTTCGGATACGGTGAGATTCATGAATTAGAGACCAAGTTTGGGTGCACCATGATTAGAGAATCATTGAATAAGAGTTGTTCACTCATTGGCTAATCCATCACCAATAACTGTTAGGTGAGGTGATGAGTCAGTTGGTGAGACCGCACCACCCACTAGAAATCATTAATCGTGGAGATTTTTGCATCTCTACAGAGGGAGTGTAGGGATCCGAGAAAATAGTGGGAGCTAATTTGTTTAAAAATAAAATCCCTAAACAAATTGGTCAAGTTAAAATTACAATATCTAACTAGAATCTTTGACTCTCTATAGGAAAATGTCTGCGTCCAACCCATTGGCACGTATCCTGGACACACATAGACTGATCGAACCTAATTATAAAGATTGGCTCAGGAACTACAAAATTGTTTTGGGTTCTAAGAAGTTAACCCATGTTTTGGATCAGGACCCTCCCACCTTACCAGTCCGTCCATCTGTTGAATAGAGAGCGTCTCTGAAAAAATGGATAGACGAAGATAATAAGGCCAGAATATTACATGTTGGGCTCGATGTCTGATGAGCTCCAGCGCCAACATGAGGATATCGGGACTGCACGCCAAATGTTGGCTCACCTGCAGGAGATGTTTGGTGAACAGAGTCGTGCAGCCAAATATCAAGTCATGAAATAACTTTTTAAGGCTAAGATGCGTGATGGGCAGTCAGTCCAAGATCACTATCTGACAATGATCAAGGACATGGAAGAGCTTGAGAAGCTTGGTGTGAAGTTGGACTTGGATCTGCAGAATGATATTATTTTGCAATCCTTGACTGATGCATATGGGTAAATCATCATGAATTACCACATGCATAAACTTCAGAATTCCTTGGCCGAATTAATGAATATGCTGGTTACCGCTGAGCTTTCTATAAAAGGTTCTAAAGGCTCAGTTCTTGCTATGGAATGGACTTCTTCCAAAAGAAAGTCTTCTGAAAAGAAAAAGAAGTCTGTGAAAAAGCAAAAGATGGAAGGATCAAAGAAGAAGAAGGCAGAGCCGAAGAAGAAGGCCGATGTCAAAAGAAAGTATTTCCATTGCAACAGCGACGACCATTGGAAGCGGAACTGCCCTACTTACCTGGCCACCCTGAAGAACAAGAAGGAAGGTCCTTCTGGAGGTATGCTCGTTATTGAGTCTAACCTTACGGTTTCTTCTGCATCCAGTTGGGTGCTTGACTCTGGTTCTAGTGCTCATCTGTGTACTTCCATGCAGGATCTTGAGGATAGCAGGAGGCTGAGGGATGGAGATATGATCCTACGCATTGGTAATGGAGCAAGAGTTGCTGCAGTAGCCGTGGGAACATACCCTCTTCGATTACCATCTGGTTTAGACCTAGTTTTGAAAGACTGTTATTTTGTGCCTACAGCTAGCAGGAATTTGATTTCTGTTTCATGCTTAGCACAAGAAGGTTATGTGATCACCTTCTTTAAGGACCATTGTAACATTCTTTATGAAAGAAATAAAATTGCAAATGGTTTTCTTATTAATGGTCTTTATCAGCTACATATTGATGTACCTGTTCTAACTATCGAGCAAAATGTGAATGTCAAACGACCTAGGGATAGTCCAAACGATAGATATCTATGGCACCTGAGATTAGGTCATATAGCAGAAGATAGGATCAACAAATTGGAGAAAAATGGGCTATTGAGTCCGTTGACTTCTGAGTCATATCCAACTTGTGAATCTTGTCTTCAAGGCAAAATGACTAAACTCCCTTTTGTAGGACATGGGGAAAGGGCCACAGATCTCCTTGCCCTAGTACATACTGATGTGTGTGGCCCATTTGATGTGCCGGCTAGAGGCAATTTTGTCTACTTCATTACCTTTATCGATGATCTGTCTAGGTATGGGTATGTGTATCTTATGAGACACAAGTCTGAAGCTTTTGAAAAGTTCAAAGAATTCAGACATGAAGTAGAAAAACAAACTAGGAAAATCCATTAAGGTTCTTCGATCAGATCGAGGAGGTGAATACCTTAGCCGGGAATTCCTAGACTATCTTAAGGAAAATGGCATAGTCTCTCAATGGACTCCACCAGGAATACCTCAACTCAATGGGGTTTCAGAACGGAGAAATCGGACTCTATTGGATATGGTTCGATCCATGATGAGCTTCACAGACCTCCCTGATTTCCTTTAGGGACACTCATTGTTAACTTCAATCTATCTACTGAATAGGGTTCCCTCTAAAACCAAGTCTGAGTCATCTCAGAATTTGGGGTTGTCCGACTCATGTCAAAAGACAACAAGCGGACAAGTTAGAGTTTAGGTCCTTTAGAGCTCGATTCATAGGATATCCTAAAGAGTCATTAGGATACTATTTCTACATTCCAGAAGACCACAATGTGATTGTGAGTCGACATGCCATCTTTCTTGAAAAATAGTTTATTCAAGATAGCGGCATTGGAAAATAGATCAAGCTTGATGAGAAAGTCTCACAAGTAGAACGAGCTAAGGACCAATTGGAACCAAATCAGGTTGAGCCAATAAGAACACTACCTCCTCCACCTCGTAGATCGGAAAGAGTTTTCCCGTCCTCCTGAAAGATACTTAGGTATTATTTCAGAGGAAGTAGAGGAAATGTTCCTCGTAGGTAATGGTGCTCATGGTGATGATCCCAAAACCTACAATGAGGCGATATCAGATATCGACTCCGAGAAATGGCTAGAGGCAATGCAGTCAGAAATTGACTCGATGCACTCAAACCAAGTCTGGACCTTGGTAGATCCACCAGAAGGTATAGTACCTATTGGGTGTAAATGGATCTTCAAGAGAAAGATTGGTGCAGATGGAAATGTGGAGACATTCAAGGCTAGACTAGTGGCAAAAGGTTATAGTCAACGTGAAGGCATTGACTATCAGGATACCTTTTTCCCAAGTGGCTATGCTAAAATCCATCCGCACATTGCTTGCCGTTGCAGCCTATTTCGATTATGAAATATGGCAAATGGACGTGAAAACGGCATTCCTAAATGGATATCTTGAGGAAGATATCTATATGGAACAGCCGCTAGGTTTCACATCCAGTGATACTGATCACAAGGTTTGCAAGCTGCAAAGGTCCATATATGGACTTAAGCAAGCATCTCGGAGCTGGAACACTCATTTCAATGATGTGATCAAAAAGTTTGGTTTCATCAAAAATGAAGAGGAACCGTGTGTTTTCAAAAAGGTCAGTGGGAGCGCTGTTGTCTTCCTCGTATTGTACGTGGATGACATCCTCCTTATTGGGAATGATATTCCCATGTTGACGATAGTCAAAATGTGGTTGTCCAAGGAATTCTCCATGAAAGACCTAGGTGAAGCATCCTTTATTCTAGGAATTAAGGTCTATAGGGATAGACCGAATAGGATGCTAGGACTTTCACAGAAGATGTACATAGAGGAAGTACTAAAGAGGTTTAGTATGGAAAACTCTAAGAGGGGATTAATACCCTTCAGACATGGTATTCATCTTTCCAAGAAGATGTGCCCTAGCACACCTGAGGAAATAGAACGCATGAGCAAGATCCCTTATGCTTCTGCAATAGGGAGCCTCATGTATGCCATGCTATGTACACGACCTGATATAGCCCATGCTGTGAGTGTCACAAGCAGATATCAGTCAAATCCAGGTGAAGAACACTGGACTTCTGTGAAATGTATCCTTAAGTACTTGAGAAGAACTAAGGATATGATGTTGGTCTTTGGTAATGGAGAACTCCAAGTCCAGGGATACACAGACTCAGATTTCATGTCTGATATAGATGATCGAAAGTCGACATCTGGGAGTCTGTTTGTGTGCAATGGTGGTGCTGTCAGCTGAAAGAGTTTCAAGCAAACCATGATAGCAGATTCCACCATGGAAGCAGAATATATCGCTGCATCAGAGGCTGCGAAGGAAGCATTCTGGTACAAGAAGTTTGCTGCAGAAATTGGAGTAATGCCATCAGATGCCATTCCTCTATACTGCGACAACAATGGCACCATAGCCCTTGCTAAGGAGCCGAGGTCTCACCAGAAATCCAAGCACATTGAGCGGCGATACCACCTCATCCGCGATTACCTCGAGAAGGGTTACGTCGAGGTCAAGAGAGTCGACTCCGCAGATAATGTGGCAGACCCACTTACAAAGCCGTTGGGCCAGTAGAAGATCGAAGCCCACCTTGAGAAGATGGGACTTAGACTTGTAGCCAATTGGCTTTAGGACAAGTGGGAGATTGTTAGATATATGTGCCCTAGAAGCCAGAATTGGCTGACACTTGTAATACACTTCTAGGGGCAAAATTATAATTTTGACTAAATCAATAAAATGGGTTATTTTCTATCACATATGTGTATTTAGTGTCTGTGATACATCCTTTGAGTTAATGGTAATGATAATTCATATTTTCAAGAGTTGAAAATTTAAGACATGAATAATCATTATTAACTCATAAAATTGCTCCCGACCATAGGATCATCATGAGGATGGTGATTGATCCGAAAGGTTGGTGTACAATCGCTTCTCTTTAGTAGATGAGTCTTGAGTCTACGGTGTGGAGACACCGAAGCGAGAGTACAGATACTCGTTAGAGAATGAGGGCACTGAGCGTGACCACCTCGAGTAGTCATTAGGGAGTCTACCTTCTCGTCAATGACTGACTCGATGCTGCAGTGGTGTGTCTGGTTCTTTGACCTGAGGTGCATCGGCAGTTCACCTTGAGGGTGTTATAGTTTGACTACACCATTACTCGGTCTCCTAGCCATATGGAACCCTGAGGTGTATGTTGGCTATAGCATGTTCATTGTAGGAACTGGATTGGCATCAAGATGGAATCTATCTACCTCGGTGGTAGAGGAGCAGCCCTATGATAATCATGAGAATCAAGTCCAAGAAGCCCATGGCCATGGCAGAGTGAAATAATAGAAAGAGTTTCTATTTAGATTTTCACATTGGACTCGAATCGAATGATTACATCATATGATAGAAACTAGGGTTTGACGAGTTCACCTTAACCCTAATCTGATCGGGGCTCAAGATAGAAGAACTGAATCACACAGGTAGCTGCACCAAGAGGTTCGCATTCAGCTCTGATGGGTTGCCACCATATACTGCTAGGTGTCACTGGTGGATTTTGGGAGCAATTAGAATGATTTAGATGATCGATCATTCTAGCTGTTCGAATCAGAAGAGTTCTGATCCATCGAAAGGAGTTTCGATGATGTCGATGATAGAGATCATGACATATCCCATTACCATACAGAACTGAACCTAACTGGGTCACACAAACAAGGGTTTGAATCTGGTGATCATCAATTGAACTGATCCAGTTCAATTGATCTGAATGAGATTCAATTAGGTTCAAGAAAATCGTGCTAGCACTCGATTGAACCTAACGTTCTTCTTTTGCTATCATAAATAAGTTGTCCTGATCTGAGCCAAAGGAGTTTGTGCTCAATCAGAGGCCTTCATATGGTCTGACTAAAGGTTGTCCAAGTCAGAAAAGATTGTCTTATTTTGTAAGACATTACCTGCCATTTTTGGTCACCTGTCATTTCTTATTCTTTGACTTTGGTCAAAAGTCTACCTTTGACTGGTCAAACGTTGACCATTGACACTTTGACTTTTGACCACATGTCATGCACCTATTGGAGAGCTGGTGGGGGCCTGTCCCCCTATCAGAACCTGGCAAGGAAGAAGGGCGCACGCCACCCTAGGCATGTGCCCAAGTTGGAGGCGCCTAGGAGTCCTTGTTGGACAAGGACTCCATCTCCTTTTTGGATTCCAATTAGAGTTCTTCTAAGAACCAACTTTGACTGGTCTTAGGCACCCTCTAAGGAGGAATCCAGGGGACTCTATTCCCACCAATCAGATTTAGATCTGATTTCACAAAGGGTTGTGATTGGTTGGGAAGAAGAGGAGTTGGATCACAGCTAGTCTATAAATAAGACCCTGTACCCAACTCAGATTATATGAGATTGAAGCTAAGAGTTTCCATATGCCCCAAGGCTGCCTCTCCCCTCCTTCTCCATGCCAAACCACCTTCTCCCCTTGCTCTCCATGTCCAAAAGGAGTTTTGGATTTTTGTTGGTGCGATTCAAGCAAGAGAAAGGCGATCAAAAGCAAGAAGGCTGCACTGCTGCAAAGGACGACTGCTGATCTTCAAAAGGAGTTTTGAAGATCCTCCATATCAGATCTAGATCTGATTTTTGGAGATGTGATAGAGAAGAAGAGGATCTCTAGATCCAGCCCAAGTGGATACCGGTAGAGGCCAGGCGCTTGCGTGGCTAGATCCAGAACCTTCCACTGCATACAGGATCATCAATAGGGTAATAAGATTACCCAAATCAGGTAAATTAAATTTAATTTAATTTATCCTTATTTATTTTATTTATTAAAATAATATTAATTAGATCTAAAATATCCTAGATTTGATATAGATCAAAAAAAAAATTTTTGAAATATATCTGTTGATCTGATCAGATCTGAACGAACCTGGACCGGGAAATCCGGATTTCCCTTCATCCTATCCATGGGCGCACTCCATCCTAGGCATGTGCCCCTTTCTTTCCAATTTCTAGAAAGGGGATAAGCCCCTATCTGCTCTTCAATAAGTACATGACACATGGGCAGATGTCCAAGGGTTAAAGGTCAACATTTGACCGAAGTCAAAGGATAAGAATTAGTAGGTGATGAAAAATGGCAGGTGTTATCTTAAATTTATCTTATAAATTAAGACAACCCTTTTTCTGACCTGGACAAGCTCCAGTCAAACCAAGTGAAGGTACCTGAGTGAGCACAAACTCATTTGGCTCAGTCGAGATAACTTTTAATGATAGAAAAAGGAGAATGTTAGGTTCAATCTTGTGCTAGCATGATTTTCTTGAACCTAATTCAATCTAATTCAAATCAATTAAACTAGGTTAGTCCAATTGATGATATCCAGATCCAAACCCTTATTTGTGTGATCCAGTTAGGTTTAGTTCTGTATGGTAATAGGATATGTAGTGATCTCCATCATCAACATCATCGAAACTCCTTTCGATGGATCAAAACTCTTTTGATTTAGACAACTTAGAATGATCGATCATCTAAATCATTCTAATTGCTCCCAAAATCCATCAATGATACCTACCAGTATTTGGTGGCAACCCATCAAAATTGAAGATGAACCTCTCAGTATAACTACTTGTGTGATTAAGTTCTTCTATCTTGAGCCCCGATCAGATTAGGATTAAGGTGAACTCGTCAAACCCTAATTTCTATCATATGATTTAATCATTCGATTCAAGTCCGATGTAAAAACCTTAATAGAAACTCTTTCTATTATTTCACTCTCTACCATGGCCATGGGCTTATGGACTTGATTCTCATGATCATCATTGGGCTGCTCCTCATCCACTGAGGTAGATAGATTCCATCTTAGTGCAATCCAATTCCTACAATGAACATGCTATAGCCAACATACATCTCAGGATTCCGAATGGCAAGGAGATCGAGTCATGGTGTAGTCAAACTATAACACCCTCAAGGTCAACTGTCGATGCACCTCAGATCAAAGAATCAGACACACCACTATAGCTTCGAGTCAGTCATCAACGAGAAGGTAGACTTTCTTATGACTACTCGAGGTGGTCACGCTTAGTGCCCTCGTTCTCTAACGAGTACCTGTACTCTCACTCTGATGTCTCTACACTATAGACTCAAGACTCATCTACTATAAAGAAGCGATTATATACTAACCTTCCAGATCAATCACCATTCTCATGATGATCCTATGGTCAGGAGCATTTTATGAGTTAATAATAAAAATTCTTGTCTTAAATTTTCAATTCTTGAAAATAAGAATTATCATTATCATTAACTCAAAGGATGTATCACAGATACTAAATACATATATGTGATAGAAAATAATCCATTTTATTATTTATAGTTAAAATTATAATTTTGCCCCTAGAAGTGTATTACAAATGTCAGCCAATTTTGACTTCTAGGGCACACATATCTAACATTACCTTGCTCAAATCTATTCGGATTATGCTTGCCATAGCAACATACCACGATTATGAAATATGGCAAATGGATGTGAAAACCGCCTTCCTTAATGGTTTCCTAGAGGAGGTCTACATGTCACAGCCAGAGGGATTTATATCAAATGAGAGACCAAATCAAGTATGCAAGCTTAAAAGATTCATTTATAGATTAAAGCAAGCATCAAAGAGTTGGAATATCCATTTTGATGTTACAGTCAAAGAGTTTGGCTTCATCAAGAATGTGGATGAACCATGTGTCTACAAGAAGACTAGTAAGAGTGCCATAGTTTTCTTGGTTCTATATGTAGATGACATACTCCTCATTGGGAATGATATCCTAATGTTGTAATTGATCAAATTATGGCTATCAAATAAGTTTTTCACGAAAGACTTGAAAGAATCATCCTATATACTTAGAATAAAGATCTATAAAGATAGATCTAAGAGGATGCTAGGCTTGCCCCAGTCTAGGTACATTGACTTAATACTGAAAAGATTCATTATGGATAGGAGTAAAAGAGGTTACTTACCCATGATTCAAGGCATACATCTCTCTAAGAAGATGTCTCCTAAGACACCTGAAGAGAGAAATGGAATGAGTTCTATTCCTTATACTTCGATTGTAAGATCAATAATGTATGTCATGTTATGTACCAGACTTGATGTTGCTTATGTCTTAGGCATTGCAAGTAGATTTTAGGCTGATCCAGGAGAGGATCATTGAAAAGTTATGAAAAATATTCTTAAGTACTTAAGAAAGACTAAGAATATTTTTCTTATATATGAAGGATTTGATCTTAAACTAGAAGCATATTCTAACTCTAGTTTTTAATCAGATCCTGATAATAGCAAATCCATTTTAGGATATGTTTTTATTCTGAATGATGGAGCAGTGAGTTGGAAGAGTTCTAAGCAACCAACTATAGTTGACTCAATCATTGAGGCAAAATACATAACTGTAAGTAAAGCCGTCAAGAAAGCTGTCTGGATAAAGAAGTTCATCATTAAATTGGATATTGTTCCTGAAATTGAGAACCCTTTACCACTTTACTATGATAATACTGGAGCAGTTGCTCAAGCAAAGAAACTAAGATCTCATCATAAATCCAAGCACATTCTAGGATGCTTCCATCTCATTCGTAAAATTATTGAAAGATAAGATACTGTCATTGAACGAGTAGATACAAAGAACAACATAGTAGACCCATTCACTAAGGCTTTACCACAATAGTAGTTCGATCACCATCTTGAATGTATGGGATTAAAATAAGGATGATTGGCTCTAGTGCAAGTGGGAGATTGAAAGGAATATGCCCTCAAGCCAATCAAAATTTATATTTTGATGGACTATTCTTTGTCTTCCAAACTCATGTAATAACATTTTTTAAATAAAGAAAGGCATTTATTTCATTATATGCTGCATCTTAATTATTTATTTAAGATTATGATGAATCCCATAAATTAGGGATATGGTTTTAGGGTTATGCGAGATCATATCAGTGAAATCTAAAATCTTAAAATCCTAATTTAAATATTTCTGATCGATGGAACATTGAGTTGAGGAATAATATTTTCGGTAAGACTGGCATATCCTATGTATGCTCGATGAAGAGGATGATTAATCTCACAATCATTTGTGTGCGATACTAATACAAGAATATGGGTGCTCATTAGAGAATAAGTTCACTAAATTGATCCAAGTCGAGAACATTTAATGGAGTCTTATCTACATGTCAATAGATGGTTCTCATAATGGGAGTTGTGCATGTAGTCCTTTGACCTGAGACTACCATAGAACCTTATATATATGAATCCATATTTTGGTTCATACTCATTCATGACTCAGTTGTGTATGGGGTGATCTGGATGTGGTGGGTTATATATAAAGGTTGTGAGTAGGTCAACATGGAATCGATCACTCCTGGTAAGAGGAGATCGCATCCTACCTACTTCAATCAAATGATGATTCAGGAAGTCTTTGATCAAAGCATGATGACAATTAGAAATAGTTTCTAATGTTTCATTAATCGAATCATCAACATAAGATTGAGAGAAATATGAATATGATATTGGATTTGATATATTTCCATACCTAGAGTTATATTCGGGATGCAGGATGATCAAAAGATCTTGTTGCATGAAAACTTTCCACTAAAGGATATTTTTGATATTTTCATCAAAATTCCATATCTTCTTAGTAGACATGATACGTTGCTAGACTCCAATCTTGTCTTGTGGGTTCAATCAAATTAAAGAGTTTAATTTGATCTTTAATTAAAAAATATTCTAATTGATCGAATCGGGTTAGCTAGTTTTGACCTAAATCAGTTTGGTTGAGTTTTAATCAGGTTAGGTCAAATCGCATCCGAACCCACTGCTAGCTAGATGTGGAACCTAATAGGCCACACACAAAGGGAATTGATCAAGGGTCTACATACTAGCACATGTTGCAAACCCTAGCACCTAGATTTGAATCAGATTTGAATCAGGTTTCAATTTGGGCCAATTAGATCCAATTTTGGTCAAATTAATTTTGGATAATTAATTAGGTTAACCCTTGGCTTGCTGAACAAGGGATTGGATGTCATAAAACAGCAACCCATGTGCCAGAGAATCTCTCTCTTAGCATGTGGGATTTGGTCCATGTGCTAGGGACATGTGGTGCACGGAAGTGTTTTGATGCCATCCACCTTCTTTTATTTTATGTAAGTTTTGTTATGTAATATTAAGATCTAAGAAGGGATGCAGAAGAGTCCTTCTGCAAATGAAATCCTTCGTAGAATATCTGGAGTTTGGATAAAGCAAGGAACCATGCCACCCTCCCTTATCTTGGCGCCACTTGGACTCACTTATGTTATGCAATATTCAGATCTAAGAAGGGATGCAGAAGAGTCCTTCTACAAGTGAAATCCTTCATAGAATATCTAGAGTTTGGATAAAGCAAGGAACCTTGTGTTAGGAATATGCACTCTTCCCACACGGATCGATGTGGCCATCGGTATTAGCCAAGAAATAAGGAAGTACTTCTCAAAGATCTCTGTGGAAGCACGATCAAATAAATCAAGGAATAGAGAAGAAGAGAAAAAGAGATTTTTGGAAGAAAAGAGCTTTTATTCAGTATATTTCAGCACTCTAACAATCTTGACCTATTTTCAGTATATATACTTTATAAAGGATCAAGCCCAAGCTCATAGAAAAACTCTCCAAATCCAAATAACCTATGTACACAAAATAATAACCCACAAAAATTGAGCCGGCCCAATTTCAAACTAAGCCAACTAACCTGCGACTGGGTCGGCTCAGTCTGACTGGGTCAGCTCAGTCCCAGACTGAGCTGACCTAGTTATGTACCATGCCAATAGCCCAAAAATACTGCTCTCTGTCTGAATTTTTCTTTGAGACCTAGCTAACCCAGTCCTGAACTGAGCTGACCCAATTCCCAACTGAGCCAGCTCAGTCTCAGAGTGAGCCGGCCTAGTTTCTGAACTTTACTATTGAGACTAATTTTTCTTTCGGTTTGCTTCCGTCTTCCCATGATCTGTCTTCTCATATTTTCAAGACTTGGGAGTGCAACTTCTGAGCTCACATTCTCCACCTTGGTGCTTCCAAGTTCTTGTGAACTTATCTCTTCTCAACAGACCCATCCATGCCACACATCTCTGAAAGCTATCTCTGAGGAGTACCTTTGTGAGTGCATCAGATTGATTCTCCTTAGTATGGACCTTCATCAATTCCACTTCACCTTCCTCCACCAGCTCTTTAATTCTGTGGTACCTCACATCTATATGTTTTGTGCGCACATGATAGACTAGGTTCTGTGCCAACAATAGAGCACTCTGACTATCACTGAATAGTGTAACCTTGCTCTGCTCCACCCCCAACTCATCAATCAACCTCCTAAGCCAAAGGGCTTTCTTTGCAGCCTCTATTATCCCAATGTACTCAGCCTCTGTGGTAGATAAGGTCGTGATTGGCTGAAGGGTTGATCTCCAAGACACTGGTCCACCATATACGTAGAAGAGGTATCCAGTAGTAGACCTCCTTGTATCAAGATCACCAACATAATTTGCATCAACAAATCCTTTCAGAGGATCTGAACCTTCACACATCTTCATAGATTGTTCTCCAAATCCTCCCGACTGCCCACCAAATATCAAACCATAATCCCTTATTCCATGCAAATATCTCAATATCCATTTCAATGCTTTCCAGTGTTCCTTCCTAGGGTTAGCCATGTATCTACTAACCGTGCTCACAGCATGTGCTATATCTGGTCTATAGCATACCATAGTGTATATCACACTGCCTACAGCATTTACATAAGAGACTCATTTCATGTACTCTCTCTTCTCTTTTGACTGAGGGCACTGTAACTTGGAGAGAGACATATGGCTCGGCAATGGCGTCTCTACAGGTTTGGCCTTCTCCATTCCAAATCTCTCCAAAATCTTCTGGACATACTTTCCTTATGACAAATGGAGCACTCCTTTGCACCTGTCTCTGCAAATCTCCATTCCAAGGATTTTCTCAGCTGGACCCAAATCTTTCATCTCAAATTTAGATAATAATGCCCTTTTCAATCTTTTCATAGCATCCATGCTTCTACTGGCTATGAGCATATCATCTACATACAATAACAGATACAGGGCATCCTCCTCATCTACATCCTTGACATAGACACAATAATCTTCACATCTACTGAAACTCAGGCTCAAGACAAAGCTATCAAACCTTCGATACCACTGACGAGGGAATTGTTTCAAGCCATACAAAGACTTCCTGAGTAAACACACATTTTCCTCCTGTCCCATCTTCATGAAACCATCTGGCTGTTTCATGTAGATTCTTTCCTCCAAAATCCCATGAAGGAAGGCCGTCTTCACGTCCATCTGTTCCAATTCCATGTTATGTTGTGCCACTAGTGACAGCAAAACTTGAATAGATGTATGATGCACCATAGGAAAAAAAATTTTGTGTAGTCAATCCCTTCTCTTTGTGAGTATCCCTTTGCTACCAGCCTTGCTTTGAATCTAACTCCACCTTGTTCTGAAGGTGCTTCTTTCTTTATGAACACCCACTTTGAGCCAATAGGTCAAGCACCCTCTAGAAGATCTACCAGCCTTCTTCTCAAGTGATTCCATCTCCTCCATCATGGCCTGCATCCATAAATCATAATCCTCACTCTCCATGGCCTCTCCATAATTCTCTGGATCTCCATTAGCAATGATGAGTGCATAGGAGATAACCTCATCAATTCCATATCTGATCGATCTCCTAATAGTATGCTGGGGCTTGTGCAAAGCTACTCCCACTGGCACATCTCTAACTGATGTCTGTAGCTGCTCCTGCACATCTGTCTAAACTGCTGGCCCTTCATGCTGATTTTCAATCTGAGACAATACTTTTTTGCCTAGCTCCACCTCAACAGGAATACTCCAGTAAGTGGATAAAACCTGCATGCCATCATTCTCTAATTGGCCACCGCTGTTCACCTTTGTTTTCCCAGTTCCATCTATCCCAGACCTCCTCAAGATGCTCTTATCATCAAAGATAACATCCCTATTGATCACTGACTTCTATACCTGAGAGTCCCACAGTAGGTACCCCTTGACTCCTTGTGGATACCCTATGAATTTCATCTTTTGAGATTTTGGATCCAATTTGCTCCTCTCGGTTGCCTCCACATGTGCATAGGCTGTGCGACCGAAGACTTTCAGGTGGCCAAGCTCCACCTTCTTTCCACTCCAAATCTCTTCTAGAATACCTTCATTCAGCTTATAATGAGGGGACCTGTTCACAAGAAAATAAAAAAAAGTTAGAGCATCACCCCAAAAGGACTTTGGGAGTGATGTCTGTAGCCTCAAACTCTGTTCCTTCTTGGTTAGTGTCCGGTTCATCCTCTCCATGACATCATTCTACTGGGGAGTCATCCTCACCATGTAATGATGTTTGATGCCATTTTACTCATAGTACCTTCTAAAATTCAGGCTAGTATACTCCCCTCCATTGTCTGACCTCGGACACTTTACCTGACTCCTCTACTTCAGCTCTCCAGGCTTTGAATCGGGCAAATACCTTTGATTTTTTTCTGATTAGATAAACCCATACCTTCCTTAAGAAATCATCAATGAAAGTAATGAAGTATTTTGCCCCGCCTCTAGCTAATGCAGGAGCTAATCCCCACACATCCGAGTGCACTAAATCCAGCACTCCCTCGCTGCACTTGGTACTTCTGGCAAACTTCATCCTATGTTGTTTGCCAAAGATACACGGCTTACAAAGATCTATGCCTTCCTTCATCAGGGCTGGGATCATACCTTTTTTGCTTAGTTTTGTGAGCCCACGGTCGCTCATATGATCCATTCGATAGTGCCATAGTCGATATAAAATATGCTCCTCCTGTGTCGCTGCTAACACCTCCGCACTATTATTTACCACTGAGCCTTCCATTCTGTAAAGATTGTTGCTCAGTCTTCTACCTCTCATTACCACCAAAGCTTTCTTGAAAATTTTCAGACATCCACTCCAAGCCTGGCTACTAAAAGCATAATTCTGCTCCTCCAAGTAACCCAAAGAAATTAATTTTTTTTTCAACTTCGGTATATGCCTGATATTTGATAATGTACGAACGATTTCGTCGTACATCCTCATCCTGATAGAGCCAATTCCAGCTATTTTGCATGGGTGATCATCTCCAAGGCTGACACTTCCATCATCGGCCTTCTGGTAAGTAACAAACCACTCTCGATGAGAAGTATAGTGGTGTGAGCATGCTGAATCTAATATCCACATAGTATCGCACTCTGTGAATCCATCTGATACAACTAGCAGATCTTCTCTACTACTCACAGAAGCTGTATCATCTCTCTTACTGGCCTTTCCTTTTTCTAATCTCAAAAGAGGACAATCTCTCCTTAGGTGTTCAAGCTGATGACATTTATAACATTTCAATGTCATCTTCCTCTAATTGCAAGACTTTGACCTGCGCTTCAATTTTCCTCTTGTCTTCTTCTTTGATCTTTCCTATCTTTCATTCACAACCAAGATCTCAGACTTAGGATCTCCCTTGCAGATCTTCTTCCTTTGCTCATTTGATCTGAGCACACCAACAATCTCTTCATTATTTAGGGTCTCCTTCCCATAAACTAGAGTTATTATGAGACCATCATACGAACCTGAAAGAGAACATAATAGCAGCAATGCCCGATCCTCCTCATCGATCTTCACATCCAAACTCATCACCTCAGAACATATCTGATTGAACCTTTGGATATGTGCAACAAGATCTCCATCTTCGGGCATCCTCAAACTATATAGCTGTTTCTTCAACTACAACTTGTTCGTTATGTTCTTTCCCATGGCTGTGTTCTTT
The DNA here is from genome assembly GCA_006176705.1 of Cocos nucifera. NCBI lineage: Eukaryota > Viridiplantae > Streptophyta > Magnoliopsida > Arecales > Arecaceae > Cocos > Cocos nucifera. The sequence continues at coordinate 112,006 of QRFJ01004189.1, read as the reverse complement.
AGTCTCTCCCAAAGCCCCTTTGCCATAGTCTCTGTGTAAACCTCAGACAAAATCTGATCGACCAAGAACATCCGAATTGTGCTAAAAGCAATTTTCTCCAACTCTTCCCAATCCTCAGCACTAATCATTTTTTATCTTTCTTTTGTCAAGATCTTGTAGATCCTCTACTGAACCAATAAGTCCTTTACTCTTTGCTGCCATAGGGTAAAGTTTTTCTTACCATCGAACTTCTTAAAATTCATCTTGAATCCACTTGATCCCATGACTTCAAATAAGTCAAGAATAGATCCCTAATATCCTTCATGATCACACACCAGTAAAACTACCATTCATAGAAGATCTAAATAGCCCTAGATCCTCTTTCCAAATTTCTGTATCACCATTCCTCCATGTAAACAATCTCCATCTTAATCTAGAGACAACCACGAAGCAAACTAGAAGTTTTAGAATAAAACCTGGTGCAATAAATTCTGGATGTAGTAAATCCAAGGTGTCTTTCTTCCACACAACACCACTTTGATACCAAATGTTGGAAATATGCGCTCTTCCCATATGGATCGGCATGGCCGTTGGTGATTAGCCAAGCAATAAGGAAGTATTTTTCAGAGATCTCTACGGAAGCATGATCAAATAAATAAAGGTATAGAGAAGAATAGTTGAAGAGATTTTCAGAAGAAAAGAGCTTTTATTCAGTATATTTTAGCACTCTAACAACTTTGACCTATTTTTAGTATATATACTTTACAAAGAGTCAAGCCCAAGCTCATTGAAAAACTTTCTAAACCCAAACAACCCACGTATATAAAATAATAATCCACAAAAATTGAGCCGGCCCAGTTTCAGACTGAGCTGACTAACCTGCGACTGGGTTGGCTTAGTCCCAGACTGAGCCAACCTAGTTGTATACCATACCAATAGTCCAAAAATGCTTCTCTCTGTCTGAATTTTTCTCTGAGATCTAGTCGATCCAGTCCTAGACTGAGCCGACCCAGTTTTCAACTAAGCCAGCCCAGTCTTAGAGTAAACCGATCCAATTTTTGAACTTTACTATTAAGACTGATTCTTCTTCCGGCTCATTTCCATCTTTCCATGATCTGTCTTCTCATATTTTCAAGACTTGGGAGTGCCACTTCTGAGCTCACACCTTGCCACCCTCCCTTATCTTGGCACCACTTGGACTCATGAGTCCAAGTGGTTAGGGACTCTACCATGCCTCCTCTATCTCCATGCCATATTCAGATGTGGCATCCCCATTAAAGGCCATTAGATGGCCATCTAACCTGATCATAGCCCTTGAATTATGGTGCCATATATTAATGCATCATGATTCTTCGTAGAAAAACTATGTAGAATTAGTCCGAAGAGTCCTTCTACTTTAAGGCACCTCTTAGACTAAGTCTACATAATTTTAAATGGTGCATTTTTTAGATAGACGTGAGATATGATGATGGGGCATGAGATGTTATTGTGGGAAGGGCATGAGAAATTAAGGTGGCACCCCTATGTACATTATAAATAGGGGTGCGCACCGAGAGTCCAAGGCATCAGAAATTCCTTCCTTCTTTCTTACAATAGGTTCTCTTGTCCAATTTTCTTTATTCCTTTTCTCTTGTCTAGACAAGGTCTTGATTTAAGGACAAGAAGTCTTCCAATAAGATAAAGAGATTAGGAATAAAAATTAAGGAGACAAGAAATAAGAAAGGAAGGCAAGGAAAGGCTAGGAGGGTGACATTAAAGGCTAAGGAAGGTTATGTCCAAATAATTAAAGTTCTTGTTATAAGAATTTTAATTAAATTAATCAGAGGTGCTAGTGTCTTGATCAAATCTCTGTATGGATCAACATTGGAGGGTGAACATGTGGGCACCTGGTGGAAATCCTTACGAATTGCTGTCGGTGATCAGAGTCAAAATTAGTGTTTTGCGATCAAAGGTATGTTCTAATATCCTCTTTTATGTTATAAATATATATTATATGATTTAAATTCTAATAAGATGGTCCTAGGGTTTGGATTTGATTTTTTGATTTCATAATTTTGCTTTGAAATCCATGCTTCCGTCCTGTAGACCAAACCCTATACATGAGTGATTCAAAAACAACTTTAAATCCTTGTTACAAAGTTGACTAATACTCAATAAATTATACTTTAATCCATCTACTAGGAGTATATTATCTATAAATGTAGGAGTGATATATATTTTACCACTATCAATGATGTGTCCTTTGCCATTATCATCAAAGATCACAATTCCTCATTCCTTAGCTTCAAGAGTGATAAAATGCTCATTTTCACCCATCATGTGCCTTTACCAGCCACTATCTAGATACCATTTTTCTTTCTTTCTATCAGCTGCAAGATACACCTACAATCAAAAATCAAGTGGGAATTTTAGGTACCCAAGTCATCTTGGATCCTTTAGGGTTAGTAATCATGATTTCTTTGGGAATCCATACCTTCTTAATATTTGGACTGTTCTTCATTTTTTTTGAAATTGCAAACATAGGATTTGTGTCCCATTTTTCCATAGCAAAAATAAATTGATTTTTGTGAAGTCGAAGATGTATCATTTATAAAAAAGTTCTCGAGAAATTTATGTTTCTTTTGAGTTCTAAAACCACTTTCTGCTTTGTTAAAGATAGCTTTTTGATTATTTAGTAATAACTGCAATTTTTCAGAACTTAATGGAAACTTATCAACTATAGATTTGTATTTTTGAAGTTCTTTCTTTAGGTTCTGATTTTCTGTAGAAATAACCTCTTTTCCTCTTAATATTTCCTCCTTTTCCTTCATTAGATTTTGATTGATTGATTTTAGATTTTTGTTTTTCAAGATTAATTTTTTAAGGTTATCATATAATTCATGGAATGCTTCTTGCAATTCATCAAATAAAAATTTAGGTTGATTATCAAGTGTTACCTCATCCTCTTGAGCCATAAGACAAAAATTGACTATTTCTTGTCCCTCTTCATCTAAACTTGAATCCTCACTATCACTCCATATTGTCATCATTGCTTTTTTCTTTACTTTTTTGAAAGATTTCTTCAATAGGGGGCAGTCTACCTTGAAATAATCTAGTTTCTTGCATTCAAAGCATGTAGGTTGCTCGTTGTCCTTGTCTTTCTCTCGATCTTTGCTAGCTTCACCTTTGGAGAAGGGTCTTCTCTTGAAGTTTGATCTTTTCTTTCTTATAAACCTTCTAAATTTTCTAGTTAGGAGAGCCATTTTTTAATCATCATCTCCTTCGTCAGACTCTTCACTTTCTTCTTCTTCTTCCTTTGCTACGGACTTGAGAGCCATGGTCTTCTTCTTCTTAACTTCATCTTCTAAGTTTTGCTTCATGGTTAATTCATGAGTCATGAGAGAACCAAGAAGCTCTTCAAGGGATAAGATGTTGAGATCCTTAGCTTCTTATATAGCCATCATCTTCACCTTCCAACTACAAGAAAGAGATCTAAGAATTTTTCTCACAAGTTCACTATTAGTATATGATTTTTATAAACTTTTAAGTCTATTTATAATATCAGTAAATCATGTATACATTTCAGTAATACTTTTAGTTGGATTCATTTTAAAAAGTTCATACTTATGCACTAACATATTAAGTTTGGATTTCTTCACTTGATTGGTACCCTCATGGGTAATCTTAAGCTTACCATATTTCTTTGGCTAAAATACAAGTAGAAACTTGATTAAATTCATTGGCATCAAGTGAGCAATAAAGCACATTCATTGCTTTAGCATTCAATTTTGTCAATTTCTTATCATTTTCATCCCAAGCTCTTTCGGATTTGGAAATTATGTTACCATCAATGCTAGTTATGGATGTGTGGAGTCCATTGATTATGACACTTCATAAATCATAATCAAGTACTTGAATAAATATGCGCATGCATGCCTTCCAATATGTGTAGTTAGAACCATTAAACAAGAGTGGCCTATTTGTGAACTGTCCTTCCATAAGAAAAACATTCAATTGGATTGTCATCTTGAAATCAAATAAACAACAAATAATATGAGAGCACCTACTCTGATACCACCTGTTGCCCAGAAGAACAACCCAAAAGGAGGGATGAATTAGATTTTTGAAAAATTTTTGGGTTACTAAGTGTATGTGCAGAACTTGAATATTGATATGCTAAAAATATAGTGATTTAAATATGCAGAAAATGATAGCAATTAAAGAGAATAATCACACACACAAAGTCACAAAATTTTTATAGTGGTTCGGTGTCAAACCCAACACCTATGTCCACTCCTCAAGCACTCTATTTAAGAATTCTACTATAATCTCCAAGATTACAGTAAGATTATTTTCACCAAGCTCATGATCTAAACTCAGTTGGTTTTATGGGCTAACCAATCAAAACCTAATTTCAAACCACTCCTGGGCTTGTACAAATCCAATTCAAGGCTTGGATGAGCCTATCCCCTAAGTTTCAATCTTTGAAACTTGAAATACAAAATATTTTAGAGTGTAGAAATTTAAAACCAAAGACAAACTCCTTTGAAGAGCATATTTGAGGCTTTAATGCACAAGATGAGTGGTTGGAAGGATTTAGCAATAAATGCTCCCTTCCTTCTCTTGAGAATGTCTTGATTGCATAGCCGGTTGAGTCATTGAATAGTAATGAAAGCTCTTGAATGCTTACTGTTTGGACTGCACATAGATTTTTCAAAAGTTACTGATGTTTTTCACTTTCTTGCTTTTATATCATAGATTCTCAAGTCTTAATCTGATCTTAGAAGCCTTCTAATCCAAGCTGGAAATTCCAAAAACTAGTTTGTAGACGTTGGAACATTAGAAAAGCCTGTTTAGAGGGTGAAAAACAAAATCTAAATAGTTCTAAAAATTAGCTATTGGGGCTGTTAGAACCTCGGGAGTCGACTTTTCAAATCCTTAAGTCGACTCCAGCTATAGGATAAAAAATCTAACTTTTTGTATTTTTGTTCCATGCCTGTTCTGCATGCCGGAGTTGGCTTCTACTTGACTCCTCCATGAGTCGACTCCTGGTCGACTCCTAATCAACTTCTGAACTGTATCAATTACTGAAACTTTACTGGATTCAACTCTAAACTTTTCTTTTATTCATTTTCAATCCAATACTCGTTGAAATATATTTGGCTTCATCTCTTTTGCTCTTCTTTCTTGGTTCTTTCAATCAAAAATATGGAGCTTCAATGAGATGGGTTTCTATCTTCCTAAACTTTGTCTTAAATACTTCAACCAAAATATTAGTATTCAAAATAGACTCATCAAAATCATTCATGGGGTCAACAGTTGTCGTCACTTTCATTCGACTTGCCCATGGGTAATGATGTCTTTTGATCGATGTCATAGCAGATCTGCACAAGGAGTGAAACCACCCACCGGATTGGCTCTGATTTGTTAGTTTACCTCTAGTTGGCCTTCTTTGGTTGATGTTCTTGTTAGGTTGACTTTCTCAGCCTCCTTTTCGAGGTTGGACTCCTTCTAGTCGAGTCAACTTCTTCAGCATTGATTTTTTTTAGGGGGGGTGGGGGACTCGAATTTGGGCTTGATAGCTTGACCAGGGTCATGATTTCGACTTTGACTCAACTGTGATTTTAACTTCAACTTATCCTTGATTTTGACCATGGCCTAATCTTGAATTTGACCTCAGCCTGGCTTAGGTTTTGACCTCGGATTGGTTTGGGATTTGACTATAGCTTGGCTTAAGTTTTGACCTCAGATTGATTTGGGATCTGACTTCAACTTGGCTTAAGTTTTGACCTCGGATTGGTCTTAAGCTTGACCTCGGATTGATCTAGATTCTAACTTCAGCTTCAACATTTATTTTCACTTCAACTTCAACCTTAGTTTCTTGATCTTAGTCTTAATTGGCCTTAGGTTCAACCTTGGTTTTGGTGTCCTATAACCCTATGAGAAAGAAAAGAAAAAAAATAATGATGGATAGAAGTTTAAAAGTCTCTTACCATGAGTTCTCCATTTGGGAGATCTTGGATTCTATTTGACCCTTTCTTGTTATGGATTTTTGCCTTGGATTACGTCGGTTCAGATCAGATTTTGTCACCCTCTTTTTCTTTTCTTTCTCTTTTTTTTCTTTCTTTTTTTTGTATCAACTTGGCTTCAATGGATGAAATTCACAGAGCCGTGTGCGGAGGTTGTGGCATTTAGCGAGTAGCCTCGGGGTTGCTCCAAGTCAACTTCAGTACTATTTGATATGAGATGTGCTAGATATGTGTGCCCTAGAAGCTAGATTGGTTGACACTTGTAATACACTTCTAAGAACAAAATTATAATTTTAACTATAAATAATAAAATAGATTATTTTCTATCATAGTGTGTATTTTAAAGTATCTGTGATACATCCTTTGAGTTAATGGTAATGATAATTCATATTTTCAAGAGTTGAAAATTTAAGACATGAATTTTCATTATTAACTCATAAAATGCCTTCGACCATAGAATCATCATGAGGATGGTGATTGATCCGAAAGGTTGGTGTACAATTACTTCTTTTGGATAGATGAGTCTTGAATCTACGGTGTAGAGATACCGGAGTGAGAGTACAGATACTCGTTAGAGAACAAGGGCACTAAGCATGACCACCTTGAGCAGTCATGAGGAAGTCTACCTTCTCATCAATGACTGGCTCGAAGCTGTAGTGGTGCATCTGATTCTTTGACCTGAGGTGCATCAGCAGTTTACCTTGAGGGTGTTATAATTTGACTACATCATAACTCAATCTCCTAGCCATTCAAAATTTTGAGGTGTATGTTGGCTATAGCATGTTCATTGTAGGAATTGGATTGCACCAGTAAGGGATCTATCTACCTCGGTAGATGAGAAGTAGCCTTATGATGATCATGAGAATCAAGTCCATAAGCCCATGGCCATGGTAGAGTAAAATAATAGAAAGAGTTTCTATTAGAATTTTCATATTGGACTTGAATCGAATGATTAATTCATATGATGGAAATTAGGATTTGACGAGATCACCTTAACCCTAATCCAATCGGGGCTCAAGATAGAGGAACTTAATCACATAGGTAACTGCATCGAGAGGTTCGCTTTCAATTTTGATGGATTGCCACCATATGCTGCTAGGTATTACTGATAGATTTTGGGAGCAATTAGAATGATTTGGATGATCGATTATACTAGTTGTCTGAATCAGAAAAGTTCTGATCCATCGGAAGATGTTTTGATGATGTTGATGATAGAGATCGCGACATATCCCATTACCATATGGAACTAAATCTAACTGGGTTACATAAATAAGAGTTTGGATCTGGATATCATCAATTAGATTAACCCAGTTTAATTGATTTGAATAAGATTCAATTAGGTTCAAGAAAATCATGCTAGCACACGATTGAGCCTAATGTTCTTCTTTAACAATCATTAAAGCTTGTCTCGACTGAGCCAAATATTTTTGGACACACTCAGAAATCTTTACTTGATCTGACTAGAGCTTGTCCAGATCAAAAAAGGATTGTCTTAATTTATGAGATAAATTTAAAACAACACCTGCCATTTTCCGTCACCTACTAAATCTTATCTTTGGACATTGGTCAAATGTTGACCTTGGATACTTAGACATCTGCCCATGTGTCATGCACCCATAGAAGAGAACCTAGGGACTTGTCCCCCTGCTAAAAAGTAGATAGGCAAGGGGCGCATGCCTAGGGAGGCGTGCACCCCATGAGGATAGAAGATGGAGTCCCATACAGATGGGACTCCAGTTTGCTTTAGGAAATCAGAGTAGGTGGCGCCAAGAAGACTTGTTTGATCCAGTCTTGGCACCACCTAAGGAGAATTTTAAGAAACTCTAATCTAATTGGATTAGATGATGTCATCCCATCAATTAGATTTAAATCTGATTATACAAAAGACCATGATTGGCTAGGATGATGTGGCATTGCATGGTGCAGCAGGATCTATATAAATCCTGTCTGCGCCTAGAATTCAAGGATTCTACCTTTAGCCCATGCCACATAGCCTCTCTCACTCCTTCTCCATGCCACCCTCTGGTCCTCTCTCTCCTCTCCATGCCCAAGGGACTTTGGGCACGAAGAAGGTGGAATACAAGCAAGTGAAAGGCGCTAGGAAAGGAAGGCAGCACTGCTACAAGAGACAACGACTGTTCTTCAAAAGCCATTTTGAAAATCTTCAAGATTAGATTCAGATCTGATCTTTGGAGGATTAATTAAGAAGGAGAATATTTTTAGATTCTATCTGAGTGGATATCGGTAGAGATCAGGTACTTGCATGGCTACATCCAGAATCTCAGGCAAGCATCAGAATCATCATAGGATAATTAGATTATCCAAAATAAAGGTATAATTAAATTAGATTTAATTTTTATTTTTATTTTTATTATTAGATCAATAAGATTAGATCTAACAAGTCTTAGATCTAATTAATATTTTAGAAAAAAAATTTTGAAATATCCCTCTTGATCCAATTAAATCTAAATGAACCTAATCCAGAAAATAAGTTTTCCCTTCAAATGATATCAGAGCCAGGTTCCATAATTTATTACATCTAATTTTAATTTATTTTTAATTTGATAATTAGATAATTTTAGATGTCATATTAGATGTGATTAGATCTAAAATTAAAAAATTAAAAATTAAATAATCTAGATCTAAGATGTATGAGATGCATGACTAGACTAGGAATAGAATCATTCTATGTATAGTCTAACATGATCATAATTTTAATTTAATTAATTATAATTTTAGATCTATTTATTTATTATTTTTAATATTATAAATATTATAATTAAATCTAAAAAATAAAAAATAAATTTATTTAATTTATTCATATGAGATATGATAGATGCAAGTTTAGACTAGTTATAGAATAGTTCTATAAAATTTTCTAGAATAACTTTTAATTTAATATGATCAAATTTAAATCTTATTTTTTAGATATTTATGAGATAATTTAGATCTAAAAATATGCATAATATGATACATGAGATGTATGCAAAATATACTTTTAGTTAGATTAATTTTTATATATATGATATATGATGTAGATCTAACTAGTTTTGTAGATTTATCATGTTTCTGATTAAGGTATTCTCTTTGACCGTCCGATCATAAGAACGAAGTAGGATTTAAAGACCCTCTCCTTCCATTCGATGGGATGTTCTTATGGTGTGTAGGGGTGCTGCGCATTCGATCTTAATCAAAAATTAAAACTTATTTTCTATAAAATCCTAGATCCTGAAATCTTAGGATTTTATATACATATTTTATTTATGAATTCTAAACTTAATTGAGAATTAAGATTATGAAATATATTAGGTTTAAAATTAAGTATTTTTAGATATAAGATATATTCATAAAATTAGGTTCGAAATTGGATAGCTCAATTAGGTCTAGCGGTTGATCAAACTAAATCAAGAGTTGGTTAGGTAGGATCAAGAGTACTTAAATTGACTAGCCTAATAGGATTAAGTCTAGATCAAGATCGAGTCATATGAGTGATCGATCATGTTAAAACCAAATTAGGCTCAGTGGTTAGAGTCTGGATTGTAGGCTAACTTGATTGGTTTTGGCTCAATAATTTGGTATCTAAGGTAAGTTTGGCAAATATGACTGACTAATTTTTAATTGAAAGCTACTCAACTCGAATACATTCTTATCGAGTTAATGGCATATCCCTTCCACCGATCTCACTTACCTAGCCATGTTTGTCGATCCAGTTCTGATCTAAGGTGGCTAACAATCCAAGCTAACCCATGCCACTAGGTTAGTCATAATGGTTATGGCTATGTCAAGTTAAGTTTAAAGAGATCTAAATCAAATCTTTCTAAGAAAAGATTAAGTCTAAGATCATTGTAGATGTGCGGGGCCTTCTTGAGGTTGATTGTTCTCGGCTGGTCATAGTGGTTCAGTTGCACTGAAAAGATGCAACCATGTCTGTTGATGCAGAATCTGATCATCACTGAAATCGACTGGAGCGGAGGTGGACGAGGTCACCGTCGGAGACCTACTAAATAAAGTTCTATCTAGAGTTGGTGGGGGAGTGGCTCTGGTAGGACCCTCCGACAATCAAGTCAGCTTTGGCCAACAAGAATGGAGTGCTCGGAAATGAGTTCCGCAGAGCTTAGAGAAGGAGAGAAGAGCTTAGAGCTTAGAGTTAGCATATTTGAAGGGTCCTTTTTATAGGCAAAGCTTGATGGTGACAGTTGTAACAGCCTAGTGGTGGGTCGCTCGAGGCTGCACCGGGTTTGATGTGGAGAGGATGGTATTGTCAAGTCAATAGCGATAGCCATACCATCCGACAGTGGTGGGTTGCTCAAGGTCTGGTGGAGCCGCTTGTAGCATCACCTGTGGCAGACTGATGGTGATCATTCATCCAGCTTTAATAGCCGTGGCTCTGAAAAAGTAGGCATTGATTGGTGGACTCCGGCATATATCGATTCCAAAGGAGTTTGGACTCCTGAAGAGGAAGCTCGGAAGGAGTTCGGCTTTCGTAGGCTGGCTAGAGGAGTGCGGCTAAGGCTCGATCACTAGAGAGTTTGGAAGGAGCTCGTCCGACTGAAGGGGATATCTGGGAGGAGTTCAGCTCCGAAAAAGTTTGGTCGAAGGGGATGTCTGGGAGGAGTCCGGCTTCTGAAGAAGTTCGACCGTAGGAGAAGCTTGGAGGGAGTTCGGCTTCTACAAACATCTGACTAGAAGAGCACGGAGGGAGTTCGGCTCTTGCGGGAGTCCAACTGAAGCTCGACTGCTGAGGAGTTTGGTTAAAGTCCGACCGCTGTGAGTCCGAAGGAGCTCGACCACTGAGCAGTTTGGTCGACTGAAAAAGTTCGATTGAATGAGCTCGGCCTCTAAAGAATTCGATCGATTGAAGAAGCTCGATCGAGACCCATCTACTAAAGCTCTTCCATGGCTACCGGTTGCATTAGGCTGAGGATCAAACTAGACTTCGATAGGAGCAGGGTTTATCCCCAACAATAGTCTCCCCCACTTCTGAGTTTGAAACTCAAAGGAAGGGAGTGTAGAAAAGGCGACTACCGAAGTCCTCTTCTAGGCTCTGTGCTGGTTCAAGTTAAAGCTCAGGGGAGATCTCATCTCCAGCCAAAGTTGATGTTGAAGTTGAAGCCCGAGGGATATTCATCTTCCACCGAGGTTGAAGTAGATCTTGCCTCCTGCGGTCGAGGTCGAAGGTCAAGCTCCTCAGAGGTGATATTGTCACCAACGATCGAGGCTGATTCGGAGGAGATCTCCTTTCCTACAGTCAAGATTGACTCGGGGGGGAATCTCATTTCCTGCAGCTGAGGTTAATAAGGTTGCTTGGGAGAGATCTGATCTGCAGCTATGGTTGACACGGTCACTCAGGAGAGACCTTATCTCTAGACGAGGTTGTCTTCGATCTTATCTTCGATCGAGGTTATCTCAGTCGCTTGGGAGAGATCTTATCTCTGGAGGAGGTTATCTCCGATCTTATCTCCGGCTGAGGTTGTCTCGATCGCTCGGGAGAGATCTCATCCCTGGTCGAGGTTGATGTGGTCGCTCGAGAGAGATCTTATCTCTAGCCCAGGTTGATGCAGTCGCTCGAGAGAGGTCTTATCTATAACCGAGGTTGTTTCGATCGCTCGAAAGAGATCTTATCTTTGGCCGAGGTTGCTGCGATCACTTGGGAGAGATCTTATCTCTGGCCAAGGTTGTCTTCGATCTTATATCTGGCCGAGATTATCTCAGTTGCTCGAGAGAGATCTTATCTCTGGCCGAGGTTGCTATGGACCCTTGGGGGAGATCTTATCTCCTACAGTCGAGGTTGCCTCGAGGGAGATCTTATCTCCTACGATCGATGTTGATGCGGGTGCTCGGGGGAGATCTTATCTCCAGCCGAGGTTGATGGAGATTCTATCTCCTGTAGACTTTGGAGCTCAGACTTGGAGTTTGCTCGCGTTAGAATGAGGTTCTCCTCCTATTCCTAAAGGGCTGTGGGGGCACATAAGGGCTACTATCAGGATCTCTCCTCCCATCTTGTCTAAAATGAATGAGGTCTTTGACTTTGCTCACGTTAAGATGAGGTTCTCCTCCTATTCCTAATGGGCTGTGGGCGAGGTTCTTCGAAGCTTGGGAGATTTCTTATCTTCGATCGAAGTTGGCTCCGAGGTTGTCGCTCAGGAGAGATCTTATCTTTGATCGAGGTTGGCTCGATCGCTCAAGAGAGATCTTATCTCTAGTCGAGGTTATCGCTTAAAAGAGATCTTATCTTTGATCGAGGTTGTGGTGGTCGCTCGGAAGAGATCATATCTCTAGCCAAGGTTATCGCTCGATCGCTCGAAAGAGATCTTATCTCTAGCCGAGGTTGTCAACGGTCGCTCGGGAGAGATCTTATCTCTAGCCGAGGTTGGTCGGTCGCTCAGGACGAGGACTTCTCCTCCTAGTAACCGAGGTTATCACGGTCGCTCGGGAGAGATCTTATCTCTAGCCGAGATTGTCGCGATCGCTCGGGAGAGATCTTATCTCTAGCCGAGGTTTCAACGGTCGCTCGGGAGAGATCTTATCTCTAGCCGAGGTTGGTGCTCGTGTTAGGACGAGGTTCTCCTCCTGTTCCTAACCGAGGTTTCGGTCGCTCGGGAGAGATCTTATCTCTAGCCGAGGTTGTCAACGGTCGCTCGGGAGAGATCTTATCTCTAGCCGAGGTTGGTGCTCGTGTTAGGACGAGGTTCTCCTCCTGTTCCTAAGCCGAGGTTGTCACAGTCGCTCGGGAGAGATTTTATCTCTGACTAAGGTTGTCGCTTGGAAGAGATCTTATCTCTGACCAAGGTTGATGCGGTCTCTCAGGAGAGATCTTTTCTCTAGCCGAGGTTGATGCTCCAGAGAGATCTTATCTTCTGCCGAGATTATCGCTCGGGAGAGATCTTATCTCTGGCTGAGGTTGAAGGTCTTTGACCTACTCGTGTTAGGACGTGGTTCTCCTCCTGTTCCTAATACGATAACTATTAACTGCTTCTTTCCCTATCATCACATAGTTTTTGCACCCAGAAATAATATTATTGATAGGGAAGAATTTTATTGAAAGGAAGTTACTGGCAACACATCTCTGAATTCTTTGTGTTTTAGGGTCATGGTAGCATTGTTCCTCCACATTTCTTCAGGCGATAACCTCTAGGTTGGATGACCTTTTCTATCTCACACTGGCCTTCTCAATTTGGAGCATGCTTCTCTTGGCTTTGACGCTGGGAGGTGATAAATTGCCGATGTACCAAGCTCCTCTCCAAGGTAACGTTGATGATGCCGTGAGGCAGCTGACCTTGTCGTTTCTAGTTACGGCAGCACCCTTGGCCAATCTTCTCCTACTTCAGGCTGGCATTAAAGAAATTTACCCAACCACCCCTTTCTGATGTGCTCCTCAATTTTGTCTCGGAGCTGGATGCATTCCTTACTATCGTGGTTGTGGTCGTGATGGTAGAGATAGTACTTGCTTCAATCACGCTTGTTTGGAAAAGATCATAATCCTTCTGATTTTGACAGTTGGTTCTTAACTTCGGTGAGAATTTGAGTTGAAGGAGCGTTAAGGGGGGCATAGTCGCGGAACCTTTCAGGAGGAGGGTTTCTTCGTGCCCTTCTGTCGAGGCTTCCTTGATGGTGAGCTTGAGGAGTTTGGGCCCGCCTGTGCCCGAAGGAAGTCCATGAGTGCGGTCGAACTTCACTCAGCTCTCCATCGACGGTTGGTCCATTATACTCGTCTGCTCACCACTCCCTTAAGGCTTCTTCATCCTTCAACTTGAAGGCTTCTTCCGCACGGGCATATCCCTCGACCCAAGCCAGTAAATCGGCGAAGTTCCTAGGATACTTTTTTTCAGAAAGAACAGCAAGTCATTTTTTTGATGGCCATCCTTGAGTGCGGCCATCGCAATAGACTGGTCCAGATTTTGGACCTCCAATGCCATGGTATTAAATTGGATGACGTAAGCTCGGATGGATTCCCCCTGCTTCTGCTTGACGTTCATTAGAAAATCCGAACCTCCATGGGACGTCGGCTGTTGATGAAGTGAGCCACGAACTGATGGCTCATCTGATCAAAAGAGAAGATCATACTCGGCTTCAATGCCGAGTATCAGTTTCTCGCTGCTTCCTTTAAGGTAGATAAGAAGGCTCGGCATAGTATGGCATCTGAAGCACCATGGAGTAGCATCATGGTCCAAAAGGCCTCCAGATGATCAACCAGATCAAAGGTTCCATCGTAGCTTTCAAGTTGAGGGAGCTTGAAGTTCGGTGGAATGGGCTCTTGCATAATCTGGAGGGAGAAAGGGGGATCGAAATGAATGTCGGCATGATGAGCCAGGGTGACGTCATCAAGCTCTTCAATCCATCGATCTATCTTCCACAGTCTGTGATCAAGGGCGTCATCCTGGTTACAGATCTTGGGGGACTTTTGGCTACAAATGAAAAAGATCTCCTCCAAAGGAGAACCATGATCCGAACATGGATCTCCGACTCTCTGTTTTCCTTTCCAAGGGATGGTAGGTACACCGACCCGAGTACTCTTCCTTGGGGCCAGTTTTCAACATTCGAATGATAGATTTCCTGATGGGGTCGCCGCCAGAGGCTGCTGCATGGCCCGCATTGCATCCGAGTGGCCACGGACCTATCGAACAAGCAGGTTGAACTGCTCCACATTTACCATGGGTATAGGTGGAACCTGAGTTACCGGGGCTGAAATAGAAGCAGACAGATCTAGACGGGATCAAGCCACGGAGTCCATCGATCGCTGAGTCGAGGCTCTCTTAGGAGGCATTTTCTCTTCAAAAAAGAACTCTAAGAAGAGAGATCTCTGGAGAGGGAAGGGAGAAATCATCGTCGAGCACTTCTTTAAGAATAAGAAAACCTCGGTGGTTTAGGGCCCTTCCTTCAGTGCCAATCTATTAACGCAAAATCTGATCATTGTTGGAATCGACTAGAGCAGAGGTGGACGAGATTGCCGTTGGGGACCTATAAAATAAAGTTTGATCTGGAGCCGGTGGGGGGTGGCTCCGGTAGGATCCTTCGATGATCAAGTCAGCTATGGCCAACAAGAATGGAGTGCTCAGGAATGAGTTCCACGGAGCTTAGAGAAGGAGAGAAAAGCTTAGAGCTTAGAGTTAGCATATCTGGAGGGTCCTTTTTATAGGTGGAGCTTGATGGTGACAGCCACAGCTACCTGGTGGCAGACCGCTCGAGGCTGCATCAAGTTTGATGCAGAGAGGATGGTATTGTCAGGTCGATAGTGATAGCCATACCGTCCGACAGTGGTGGGCTGCTCGAGGTCTGGTGGAGCCACCTATAGCGTCGCCTGTGGTAGACTGATGGTGATCGTTCATCCAGCTTCAATAGCCATAGCTCCGAGAAAGCAGGCATTGATTGATGGACTCCAGCATATATCGATTCTAAAGGAGTTTGGACTCCTGAAGAGCAAGCTCAAAAGGAGTTTGGCTCCCATAGGCTGGCTGGAGGAGTGCGGCTAAGGCTCGATCATTGGAGAGTTTGGAAGGAGCTTGTCCGATCGAAGGAGATATCTGGGAGGAGTTTAGCTCCTGAAAAAGTTCGACTGAAGGGGATGTCTGGGAGAAGTCCTACTTCTGAAGAAGTCCGACTGTAGGGAAAGCTTGAAGGAAGTTCGACTCCTGCAGGCATCTGACTGGAAGAGCACGGAGGAAGTTCGACTCTTGTGGGAGTCCGACTGAAGCTCGACCGCTGAGGAGTTCGACTAAAGCCCGACCATTGCGAGTCCAAAGGAGCTTGGCCACTAAGCAATTTGATCGGCTAAAAAAGTTTGGTTGAATGAGCTCGACCTCTAAAGAGTTTGATCGATTGAAGAAGTTCGATCGAGACCCATCCGCTGAAGCTCTTCCATGGCTATCGATTGCATTAGGCTGAGGATCAAACTGGACTTCGGCAAGAGTGGGGTTTATCCCCAACAATGTCTATTAGGCATTGGATGCTATGAGCTAGAGGATGAATTGGGCTCAATATTTCGGATATAGTGAGAGACTCAATTAAGAATCCAATCTGTGCAATAGGTGGGTCTGACTTAACTAAGGAGTGGATCAATATTTCGGGCATGGTGAGATTCATGAATTAGAGACCAAGTTTGGATGCACCATGATTAGAAAATCATTGGACAAGAGTTGTTCACTCATTGGCTAATCCATCATCAATAACTATTAGGTGAGGTGATGAGTCAATTGGTAGGACTGCACCACCCACTAGAAATCAATAATCGTGAAGATTTTTGCATCTCTACAAAGAGAGTATCGGGATTCCAGAAAATAGTGAGAGCTAATTTGTTTAAAAATCAAACTCCTAAATAAATTGGTCAAATCTTAATTATAAAATCTAACTAGAAACTTTGACTCTCTATAGAAAAAGGAAAAATATCTGCATCCAACCCACTAGCCCGTATCCTGGACACCTATAAACTAACCAAACCCAATTATAAGGATTGGCTTCGAAACTTCAAAATTATTTTGAGTTCTAAGAAGTTGACTCATGCATTGGACCATGATCCCCCCATCTTACCAGCTCGTCCGTCCACTGAACAAAGAGCATCTCTTGACAAATGGATGGATGAAGATAATAAGGCCAGATACTACATATTGGGCTCGATGTCTGATGAGCTTCAGCACCAACATGAAGATATCAAGACTGCCCACCAAATATTGGCTCACCTGCAAGAGTTGTTTGGTGAATAGAGTCGTGCAGCCAAATATCAGATCACTAATGACTATTTAAGACTAAAATGCATGATGGACAGTCAGTCCAAGATCAATATCTGATGATGATCAAGGACTTGGAAGAGCTTGAGAAGCTCAGAGTGAAATTAGACCAGGATCTGTAGAATGATATAATTCTGCAATCCTTGACTGATGCGTATGGGCAGTTCATCATGAACTACCATATGCATAAACTTTAGAATACTCTGACTGAGCTTATGAATATACTAGTTATTGCTGAGCTTTCTATGAAAGGTTCTAAAGACTTTAGTACTTGCTATGGAATGGACTTCTTCTAAGAGAAAGTTTTTTGAAAAGAAGAAGAAGTCTATGAAAAAGCAGAAGATGAAAGGTGGAAAGAAAAAGAAGGCAGAGCTGAAGAAGAAAACCGCTGACAAAGGAAAGTATTACAATTGTAATAATAACGGTCACTGAAAGCAAAATTGCCCTACATACCTGGCCACCCTGAAGAATAAGAAGAAAATAGATCCTTCTGAAGGAATGCTCGTTATTGAATCTAACCTTACGATTTTTTCTGCATCCAGTTGGGTGCTTGACTCTGATTCTAATGCTCATTTGTGTACTTCTATGTAGGATCTTGAGGATAGCAGGAGGCTGAGGGATGGTAAGATGATCCTACACGTCGAAAATGGAACAAGAATTGCTACTGTGGCCATGGAAATCTATCCTCTTTGACTACCATCTAGCTTAGATTTAGTACTTAGGAATTGTTATTATGTGCCTACTACAAGCAGAAATTTGATTTCTATTTCATGTTTAGCACAAGAAGGCTATGTAATTAGTTTTCTTAAGGATCATTATAATATTCTTTATGAAAGAAATAAAATTGCAAGTAGTTTTCTTATTAACGGTCTCTACCAGTTACATATTGATGTATCTATCTTTAATATCGAGCAAAATATGAATGCCATAAGATCAAAACGATCCAGGGATAATCCAAATGATAGGTATCTATGGCACCTAAGGCTAGGTCATATAGCAGAAGATAGGATTAACAAATTAAAAAAAATCAAACTATTGAGTCTGTTGACTTCTGAGTCATATCCAATTTGTGAATCATATCTTCATGGCAAAATGACTAAGCTTCCTTTTGTAGAACATGAGAAAAGGGCCATGAAACTACTTGCCCTAGTACATACTGATGTGTGCATCCCATTTTATGTGTCGGCTAGAGGCAACTTTGACTACCTCATAATCTTTACCAATGATTTATCTCGATATGGGTATGTGTATCTTATAAGACACAAGTCTGAAGTCTTTGAAAAGTTTAAAAAATTCAGACATAAAGTTGAAAAGCAAACTAAAAAATCCATTAAGATTCTTCGATCTGATTGAGGAGGTGAATACCTTAGTCGAGAATTCCTGAGCTATCTTAAGCAAAATGGCATAGTCTCTCAATGGACTCCATCTGGAATACCTCAACTCAATGGGGTTTCAAAACGAAGGAACAAGATCCTATTAGATATGGTCCGATCCATGATGAGCTTCACAAATCTTCCTAATTTTCTTTGGGGATATAGTCTGTTAACTGCTATATATTTACTGAATAGGGTTTTCTCTAAAATTATTCCTACCACACTGTATGAGATATGACATAGTAAGAAACCAAGTCTGAGTCATCTCAGAATTTGGGGTTGTCCAGTTCATGTCAAAAGATAACAAGCGGACAAGTTAGACTATAGGTCCTTTAGAGCTCGATTCATAGGATATCCTAAAAAGTCATTAGGATATTATTTCTATATTTCAGAAGACCATAATGTGATTATGAGTCGGCATGCCATCTTTCTTAAAAAATAGTTCATTCAAGATGGTGGCATTAAAAAGTAGATCAAGCTCAAGGAGAAAATCTCACAAGAGCAATGAGCTAAGGACCCTATGGAACCAAATTAGGTTGAGCCAATACAATCACTACCTCCTCCACCTCATAGATCGAAAAGGATTTTCCATCCTTCTGAGAGATACTTAGGTACTATTTCAGAGAAAGTAGAGGTAATGTTCCTTATAGGTAATGGAGTTCATGGTGATGATCCCAAAATCTATGATGAGGC
Organism: Cocos nucifera; assembly: GCA_006176705.1. Lineage (NCBI taxonomy): Eukaryota > Viridiplantae > Streptophyta > Magnoliopsida > Arecales > Arecaceae > Cocos > Cocos nucifera. The sequence goes on along the minus strand of QRFJ01004189.1, from coordinate 93,232 downwards.
AATATCGGATATTGACTTCGAAAAATGGTTAGAGGCAATGAAGTCAAAAATTGACTCGATGCACTCAAACCAAGTCTGGATCTTGGTAGATCCACCAAAAGGTATAGTATCTATTTAGTGTAAATGAATCTACAAGAGAAAGATTGATGCAAATGGGAATATGGAGACATTCAAAGCTAGATTAGTGGCAAAAGGGTATAGTTAGTGCGAAGGAATTAACTATCAAGATACCTTTTCTTCAGTAGTCATGCTAAAATCTATCCGCACATTGCTTGCTATTGTAGTCTATTTTGATTATAAAATATGGCAAATGGACGTAAAAATGACATTCTTAAATAGATACCTTGAGAAAGATATCTATATGGAACAGCCACTAGGTATCACATCCAGTGATATCGATCATAAAGTATGCAAGCTACAAAGGTCCATATAAGGACTTAAGCAAGCATCTCAGAGCTGGAATACTCATTTTAATGATGTGATCAAATTATTTGCTTTCATCAAGAACGAGGAGGAACTATGTATTTTCAAAAAGGTCAGTGGAAGCGCTATTATCTTGCTCGTACTGTACGTAGATGATATCCTCCTTATTAGAAATGATATTTTCATATTGACCACAGTTAAAATGTGGTTATCTAAAAAATTCTCCATGAAAGACCTAGAAGAAGCATCCTTTATTCTAGGAATTAAGATCTATAGAGATAGACTGAATAGGATGCTAGGTCTTTCACAGAAGATGTACATAGAGGAAGTGCTAAAGAGGTTTAGCATGAAAAACTTCAAGAGGGGATTGGTACCCTTCAGACATGGCATTCATCTTTCTAAGAAAATGTGTCCCAACACACTTAAGGAGATTGAACGTATGAGTAAGATCCCTTATGCTTCGGCAATAGGGAGCCTCATGTATGTCATGTTATGTACACAACCTGATATAGCCCATGCTATGAGTATCACGAGCAGATATTAGTCGAATTCAGATGAAGAACACCGGACTTTTATGAAATGTATCCTTAAGTACTTAAGAAGAACTAAGGATATGATGTTGGTCTTTGGTAATAGAAACTCCAAGCCCAGCGATATACAAACTCAGATTTTATGTCTGCTATAGATGATCGAAAGTCAACATCTGGGAGTCTGTTTGCGTATAATGGTGGTGCTGTCAGTTGGAAGAGTTTCAAGCAGACAGTGATAGCAAATTCTACCATGGAAGCAGAGTACATCGCTATATCAAAAGCTGTGAAGGAGGCATTCTGATATAAAAAATTTACTGCAGAGATCGGAGTAATGCCATCGGATGCCATTCCTCCATACTGCGACAATAATGGTGCCATAACCCTTGCTAAGGAGTCGAGGTCTCACCAGAAATCCAAGCATATCGAGCAGTGATATCATCTCATCCATAATTACCTTCAAAAAGATTACGTCAAGATCAAGAGAGTCAACTCCACAGACAATGTGGCAGACCCACTTACAAAGCCATTGGGCCAGCAGAAGATCGAAGCCCATCTTGAAAAAATGGGATTTAGATTTATAGCCAATTGACTTTAAGTCAAGTGGGAGTTTGTTAGATATGTGTGCCCTAGAAGCTAGATTGGCTGACACTTGTAATACACTTCTAAGGGCAAAATTATAATTTTAACTATAAATAATAAAATAAATTATTTTCTATCATAGTATGTATTTCAAAGTGTCTGTGATACATTCCTTGAGTTAATGGTAATGATAGTTCATATTTTCAAGAGTTGAAAATTTAAGATATTAATTTTCATTATTAACTCATAAAATGCTCTCGACCGTAGAATCATCATGAGGATGGTGATTGATTTGAAAACATTAGTGTATGATCGCTTCTTTAGGATAGATGAGTCTTGAGTATATGGTGTAGAGACACCAGAGCGAGAGTATAGGTACTCATTAAAGAATGAGGGCACTGAGCATGACCACCTCGAGCAGTCATGAGGAAGTCTACCTTCTCATTGATGACTGGCTTGAAGCTGTAGTGGTGTGTCTGATTCTTTGACTTAAGGTGCATCGACAGTTTACCTTGAGGGTGTTATAGTTTGACTACACCATAACTCGATCTCCTAGTCATTCGGAATCTTGAGGTGTATGTTGGCTATACCATGTTCATTGTAGGAATTGGATTGCACCAATAAGGGATCTATCTACCTCGGTAGATGAGGAGTACCCCTATGATGATCATGAGAATCAAGTCCATAAGCTCATGGCCATGGCAGAGTGAAATAATAGAAAGAGTTTCTATTAGGATTTTCACATTAGACTTGAATCGAATGATTAATTCATATAACAAAAATTAAGATTTGATGAGATCACCTTAACCCTAATTCGATCAGGACTCAAGATAGAGGAACTTAATCACATAGGTAACCGCACCGAGAGGTTCACTTTCGATTTTGATGGATTGCCACCATATGCTGCTATATGTCACTGGTAGATTTTGGAAGCAATTAAAATGATTTGGATAATCGATCATACTAGTTGTTTGAATCAGAAAAATTTTGATCCATCGAAAGATGTTTCGATGATGTCGATGATAGAGATCGTGACATATCCCATTACTATATGGAACTGAATCTAACTAGATCACACAAACAAGGGTTTGGATCTGGATATTATCAATTGGATTAATCGAGTTCAATTGATTTAAATAAGATTCAATTAGGTTCAAGAAAATTGTGCTAGCACACGATTGAGCCTAATGTTCTTCTTTAACAATCATTAAAGCTTGTCTTGATTGAGCCAAATGTGTTTGGGCTTACTCAAAAATCTTTACTTGGTCTGATTGGAGCTTGTCCAGGTTAGAAAAGAATTATTTTAATTTATGAGATAAATTTAAGATAACACCTACCATTTTCCACCACCTGCTAAATCTTGTCTTCGGACATTGGTCAAATATTGATCCTAGACACTTAGACGTCTGTCTATGTGTCATACACCCATAGGAGAGAACCTGGGGACTTATCTTCCTGCTAAAAAGTAGATAGGCAAGGGGTGCACACCTAGGGAGGCGTGCACCCCATGAGGATAGAAGATGGAGTCCCATACAGATGGGACTCCAGTTGCTTCAGAAAATCAAACTAAGTGGCGCCAAGAAAACTTGTTTGACCCAGTCTTGGTGCCACATAAGGAGAATTTTGAGGGACTCTAATCTGATTGGATCAGATGATGTCATCCCATCAATCAGATTTAGATTTGATTGAACAAAGGGTCGTGATTGGCCAGAATGATGTGGCACTGCATGGCGTAGCAGGGTCTATATAAACCCTGTTTGCACCTAGAATTCAAGGATTCTACTTTTAGCCCACACCACATAGCCCCTCTCCCTCCTTCTCCATGCCACCCTTTGGTCCTTTCTCTCCTTTCCATGCCTAAGGGACTTTGGGCACAAAGAAGGTGCGATACAAGCAAGTGAAAGGCGCCAGGAAAGGAAGAAGGCAACACTGCTGCAAGAGATAATGGTTGTTCTTCAAAAGTCGTTTTGAAGATCTTCAAGATCAGATCCAGATTTGATCTTTGGAGGATTGATTAAGAAGGAGAATATCCTATTTGAGTGGATACCAGTAGAGGCTAGGCACTGGATATGTGGAGAAAAAGGTTAGTAGGGGAGGACACTGGGACACGCATGGGTGTATGGGAGAGAGGATCGGTCGACTGGCTTTTCTTCCCCCTCCTTTTTTTCTTTTCTTCTTCTTCTTTCTTCTTTTTTTTTGGGAGGAGATCGGCACTGCTCGAGATTGCAATGGAGGACCTCAACATCACTGGGATCGCAAGGGAAGACTTCGACGCTGTTTGGGATCGCAAGGGAGGAGGATGTTGGAGCTGTCCATGGTTGTAAGGAAGGAGAAGGTCGGCGTCATCATGGGTCGTGCCTTTAAGCATAGGGAAGGAAAACATCGGAGCCGCCATGATGGGTTTGGCTGCTCTTGGATGTGCAGGGGAGGAGAATGGTGGAGGGGGCTGCGGTCATGGATGATAGAATGGAATCCGGAAAAATGAAGCCCCCTACTCTCCTTTTTTTTATGCACGAGGTATTGCTGATGAGCTTGTAAAGAAGGATCTTCCATCTCCCTTCTACCATTTGATTTTTCCTAGAGTTCAAAAACAATGGATGAAAAAAAGTAAAAACAAGAATATAATATAACTAAAAAACTATAATGATATTTCTTATCTAGATCCTGTGATATCTCTTCTAGTTTGAATCATCCTTGTCATGGTCTCCTTCCTTGCTTGATTGAAATTTCTCCCTTACTTGAAGCTCCCTAGTTTGATCCTAGTGGGATCATTAGAAGATGGACGTTGAATCTTGTCGGCATTGGAACAACGCGATGAAGCTCCTCTCACTGGACGCTCATCTCTTCCCATAAACAAGCTTAAAGTTCCTTCCTCTAGCACCATCTGTTAGCACGAAAATCCATTTTGAGATCAGATTGCTGGAGTTGTGCGATGATAGCAAGTCGATGGTGATGGAATGGAGGTAGCTGTACCTACAAGAGAAGTCCTCGATCGGAATTGGCTTCGGTGGAGATCCTCCGACACTCAAGTTAGTTTTTCATTCAATAGAAGGAAGAAGATGAGCATTTTTTGGAGAGAAGAGCATGCTTACCTTGGGATCCCTCTTTTTTCCTCTTTTATAGAAGATGTTCGGAGTTTGTTAGGATGGGTTGTAGGTTGTTAGTCATGAGAGAGCAGGGAGTTGTCAGAGATATTTTGCTTGCCCACTAGAATATTCTAAGAAATCATGTCAGATATTGTACCCTCATGGCATATGGGGGGACCGTCTCTTGATTACGTGAATTAACAACCTGGAGTCAAGAGTGGGGACTTTAGTCTTTTGATAACCTTAAGCTCGGCTTGAATTAGGACCTCATCCTTAGCCTTCGATGACTTTCAATTCAGCCTACATTATGATCCTAGCTTCCATCCTTTGATAACTTCAAGCTCTGCCTGAACTTGGACCTTGGCCTCAGCCTTCGATGATCTTCAATTCAATCTACATTATGACTTGGCTTACATCTTTTGATGACTTCAAGCTCAGCCTGACTTAGGACCTCGACCTCAGCCTTCGATGATCTTCAATTCAACCTACATTATGACCCTAGCTTCCATCTTTTAATGACTTCAAGCTCGACCTGAATTAGGACCTCAACCTCAACCTTCGATGATCTTCAATTCAGCCTACATTGTGATCCTGGCTTCCATCATTTGATGACTTCAAGCTCAACCTGAACTAGGACCTCAGTCTTAGCTTTTGATGATCTTCAATTCAGCCTACATTGTCATATCTTCAGCTAGTATAAAAATACCCCCAATAATAACTATCCACTCTTAGAAACAATCTATATCTAGCCTCCTCTTCTGGCAGTTCTAGTAAGTGATATAAATTATTCTCACACTACTCATGGTCGTCAAAATGTTTAGACCTTTCACAACTCATCAAAATGATAATTTTGCCCAATCGGTCTCACTTTATCACTAGCTTCATTCAATGTGTCCTGAAAGAGTGCTTTGGCCATCTTCTTCTGATTGGCTTATAGTATGATCTTCTGAGCTTCAAGGTATCTTCGGACTAGTTTGGTCAACACCCCTCATTTGTTTACTTTGTTCTATCAAGCATTCCTTTCGCTAGTCACTTGGGTGACCATATTGGCTCTAAATCTTGGATCACAATTGGAAGTTTCTATCAATCCTAATTTAGAGCTGCCATATGTACTGTGATCCACAAATGTCAAAATATAGTGTAAATAGTGGTTGACACCTATAGTTGTGTTGGTGTTAATTATCCATTTGGCTCAAATAGTATGAGTGGCTCATCCACTACATCCAAGCCAAAAAATGAGCAACCATGATGCAGCACACAAGTGGAGTGGCATTGATCTTTCCTAAGGACAAAAATATGCTCAAGATCTCTATAAGGGGATAAAGTCATACAAGAAGTTTATGGGGTTAAATATGCTAGAATTTTAACATGGTCAACTAGAGTATGAGATTATCAGTAGAGTATAGGCCTGGAAAAGAATTTGAAGACAAATTCACGACTAAAGTTGACAATGGTAGGGTAGGGCGAATGCTTAATTAGTTGGCCTTCCATAAAAAAATGATTAGTTAAATTCTTATTAGCCTGCCAAGTCACTTCCTAGATTTAGAGCAGATCTTCACCCTTATCAAATCTACCTTGGGCATCTTGGTCACACCTACTAGGAAATAGGGTAATACTTTCTACACCGCCTGCGGTGAGAAAATTCAGACGTGGAGTGCACTGCGACTTTCGATTGGTACATCTGGAGCCCTCGTGGCTTGACGCAACGGCTGTGGTGTTCCCGCAGAAGGCATCATCATTTTTTATTCTGTAATTAATCTCGATCTTTTTAAAAGTATGAAAAGATGATTTTGCTCCCGATGCTTCTTCTAGCAAAAATCAACACAAAAATTTCATCGTCTTCTCTCCAAAAAAGCCTTTTCATTTTCCCTCCACTCCAACGATCAACGTTTTCCTCATTTCTTTTTTTGAAGAAGCGGAGCATATCGAATGGATCATTTCTATGGTGAGTGTTTCGACATAATACGGAAGATTCTATTGGGTGAGGGAGAATTTTCAGTTATGGCTCCTAAAAAGTTTAAGTTTCGAAGGCATCAAGGAGAAGGCAACGAAGAAGAGGACTTGATCAAAGAAAGTACGATAGTTGTTTACAAGATAGAGGATGAGCCAACAACCTCCGAAAGGCATGAAATAGAGGAAAGAGAAGAAGGTAAACTCCTATTTAGGTTTAGGATACTTTTTTTAAGGTTTAGGGCATCCATTAAAGATTTTTTACTTTCTCGATTCACCTAATATCCAACCATCTTCAGAAGGCGTTTTGCCTAAATATGTCATAATATTAACATATAATCTCATAAATCTGGTCCAAAATATTATAAAAATATAAAAATTTTACTGGAGGTGTATTTAACCTATAAAATGTCATAATACTAACCCTTAATATCATACTTTTGACCTAGGATGTCATAATATCATCAAAACTATCTTCGGATTATATTTTACCAATGGGATGGCATAATGTTAACACAGAACATCATAAATTTGAGCTAGAATTTCATAAAAAATTAAAAAGTTATACTTTTGAGGTATTTTACATAAAAAGTTGTCATAATACTAACCTATAATGTCATAATTTTGAACTACGATGTCATAATATTATCATAAGTACCTTCGGAAGGTATTTTACCAATAATATATCATCATTTTGATTCTTAATGTCATACTTTTGATCCAAGATATCATAATTCTATCTTCAGTAATGTTTCTGTATTGGGATATCATAATTTAGATCCTTAATATCATAATTTTGATATAGGATGTCATAATTCTATCTTCATTGATGTTTTTTCTCTAGGATGTCATAATTTTGATCTTTGATGTCATTATTTTGAACCTTAATATCATGATTTTAGCATAGAATATTATAATTCTATATTCATTGACGTATTTTATGTTGGATATCATAATTTTAATCTTTAATATCATAATTTTGATCTTAAATATCATAATTATGCTTTCAGAGATTTTTCACTATCGAGATATCATAATTTTGATATTATTATAATATTTTATGATATAATGATGATATTTTTGGTAAACTTATGACCTCCTGTAGATAAAATACCTCTGTAAGATATTTTTTAACAAAAATTATGACATCCTATTTCAAAATTATGACATCCTTGGATAAAATTAAGATTTTCTGTATGCATAATTCTTTCAGATGAAAGTTTTAGAGATTATTATGATATTATTTTTTAATTTATAATATTTTAGATAAAATTATGACATCATTATGATATTATATGTAAAATTTTGATATTTTAGTTAAAATAATGACAATCGTGTTTGCAAAAGATCTCTGTAAGATATTCTTTAATAAAAATAATGACATCCTATATCAGAATTATGAGATTATAGGTTAAAACTATGACTTTCTTAAGTAAAATTGAAGAAAGTTATAGACATTATTCTAACATGCTATATTAAAATTATGATATTTCATGTAAAAATTATGACATCCAATAGTCAAATTTCCATCAAAATATGATTTTTGATATTATTATCACATTCTTTGCCAAAATTTTGACTCAAAATAATTCTACGTTCGGTAATGTTTCTATATCTAGATATCATAAATTAAATTCTTAATATCATAATTTAGATCTTTAATATTATAATTTTGACACAGGATGTCATAATTCTGCCTTCATTGATGTTTTTTCTCCAAGATGTCATAATTTTGACCCTTGATGTCATTATTTTGAACTTTAATATGATAATTTTGGTATAGAATATCATAATTTTGCATTCATTGACGTATTCTATGTCGGATGTCATAATTTTGATCCTTAATATCATAATTTAGACCTTAAATATCATAATTATGCTTTCAAAAATTTTTCACTATTGGGATATCATAATTTTGATATTATTATGATATTCTATGATACAATGATGATATTTTTGATGAACTTATGACCACCTGTAGGCAAAACATCTTCATAAGATATTTTTTAACAAAAATTATGATATCCTATTTCAAAATTATGACATCCTTAGGTAAAATTATGACTTTCTGTATGCATAATTCTTTCGAATGAAAGTTTTAGAGATTATTATGATATCATTTTTTAATTTATGATATTTTAGATAAAAATTATGACATCATTATGACATTATATGTGAAATTTTGATATTTTAGTTAAAATAATGACAATCGTATTTGCAAAAGATCTCCGTAAGATATTCTTTAATAAAAATAATGACATCCTGTGTCAGAATTATGAGATTGTATGTTAAAATTATGACTTTCTTAAGCAAAATTTTTTGAAAGAAAGTTTTAGACATTATTCTAACATGCTACATCAAAATTATGACATTTCATGTAAAAATTATGATATTCAATAGTCAAATTTTCATCAGAATATGATTTTTGATATTATTATTACATTCTTTATCAAAATTTTAACTCAGGATGCCATAATTCTATGTTTGATAATGTTTTTATGTCTGGATGTCATAAATTAGATCCTTAATATCATAATTTAGACCCTTAATATCATAATTTTGACACAGGATGTCATAATTCTATCTTTGTTGATGTTTTTTCTTCAGAATGTCATAATTTTGATCCTTGATGTCATTATTTCATACCTTAATATCATAATTTTGATACAGAATATCATAATTCTAGGTTCGTTGATGTATTCTATGTCGGATGTCATAATTTTGATCCTTAATATTATAATTTGAATCTTAAATATCATAATTATGCTTTTAAAGATTTTTCACTGTAGAGATATCATAATTTTGATATTATTATGACATTCTATGACATAATGATGATATTTTTATGAACTTATGGCCTCCTATAGGTAAACACCTTTGTAAAATATTCTTTAACAAAAATTATGATATCCTGTATCAAAATTATGACATCCTTGAATAAAATTATGACTTTCTGTATGCATAATTTTTTTGGATGAAAATTTTAGAGATTATTATGATATTATTTTTTAGTTTATAATATTTTAGATAAAAATTATGACATCATTATGATATTATAGATGAAATTTTGATATTTTAGTTAAAATAATGACAATCGTGTTTGCAAAAGACCTTCGTAAGTATTCTTTAATAAAAATAATGACATCCTATCTCAGAATTATGAAATTATAGATTAAAATTATGACTTTTTTAAGCAAAATTCTTTGAAAGAAAGTTTTAGACATTATTCTAACATGCTACGTCAAAATTATGGCATTTCGTGTAAAAATTATGACATCCAATAGTCAAATTTCCACTGGAATATGATTTTTGATATTATTATCATATCTTTTATCAAAATTTTGACTTGAAATGCCATAATTATGCATTCGATAATGTTTCTATGTCTAGATATCATAAATTAGATCCTTAATGTCATAATTTTGATCCTTATTATCATAATTTACACACAGGATGTCATAATTTTGGCACAGGATATCATAATTTTGCCATAAGATGTCATAATTTTATCTTTAGTGATATTTTTTCTCTAGAATGTCATAATGTTGACCCTTAATGTCATAATTTTGATATAGGATATTATAATTCTGACCCTTAATATCATAATTTTGACACAAGATGTTATAATTTTGCTTTTATATTTGTTTCTTTGATAGGATGTCATAATTTTGATATTATTATGAGATTCTATGTCAAAATATGATAATTTACATTGAACTAATGACATTTGCTAGGCAAAGCACCTCCGTAAGATATTCTTTAGTTAAGATTATGACATGCTGTTTATTACTTTGAGTTTTTATTGTTGATAATCCAATTTTTTCTTATAGTATCATCTCAAATTTTCCCCCATTTCCCTGAAAGAAAGACTCCAATTTTTACGAACTTCTATAGACCTAGAGTTTATGTTCATAATGTTCGAAATATCGGCTTTTTTCTTAAGCACATTCAGCTCATCTGGAAGACTTCATTTGGTGCCTTTATTAATATGGAGCCATTTTTGGTAGATGGGATACTCCTCTCTGACATCATAAAATGTCGCATTGGAGGAGATCAATTCATTATTATGAAAAAAGTAATAATATTTAGTGTGGAGGGAGTGGCACTTATCGTCGATCGTACATGTCACGACGTGAAAATCTCAGTAGCCAGAAAACCAAAGAAGAAGGAGAGGCTGTTTGATAGATTTAGGAAGCATTTATAGCTACAATATAAAGGATTAGAGTCTTTGATTAGTCAGTTAAAATCATCAAAAACAAAGGAGGATATTGACGATACTGTCAGGCTTTGGATAACATACATTTTTTAGCTTTTTTTGGCTCCAAAGTCAAACTAGACTTGTCCAAGAGATGTGATCCCATTTTTAGATGATTTATCTCAATTAGGATCTTTTGCATGGGCCATTTTCATCAAAAATCTAGCAGTTGAGGTCCTCCTAGAGATTGCTGACTACCTGAGGTCAGGGGAGTCTCGCAAAGCAAAGAGGGTTGATAAGGGAAGGAGGCAGTCCACTCTTCTTAGCTATTCGACAGTCCTCATGGTAAATTTAAATCATTTTATTTTTAAAGTGCAGCCTTTTATATTTTTAAAAAATTCTTCTATAGTCTATTCTGTGAAAATGCTCATGTATAGGTGTGGTTCCTGGAGCACACAAATATACGAGCCCCATCTAACCCTTCAAAATTCTTAAGGTTGTTGAGGTGGCATATTTGTAGAAAAAGAAGCCACCATATAAATTTAGACAACATCCAACCACACAAGATAAACTGACAACAATAAGCTATCATAGAATGTCATAGGATGTCATATATTTTTTAGACTATCATATAATACTTTTCGAATATGTATTTTGACATTAATGGTCATTCTATATTAAAATGATTACATTTTAGGTTAAATTATGGCATTGTATTGGCAAAACACCAACAAAAGTCATTTTTTATAAAATTTATGACATCTTATCTCAAAATTATGATATTTGATGTCAAAAAATTATGATTTTATACATTATTATGATATTCTATATCAAAATTATGATATTAAGAATCAAAATTATGATAAATAGTAGTGAATTATAATCTAAATATATTTTTTAATATTTTTATGATATTCTATATCAAAATTATAATAATTTTGATAAAATATTGATGTCGTGTTAGCTAAACACCTCCAAAAGTTATGTTTTAATAAAAATTATGACATCCTAGAATAAAATACTGATATTTTAGATGAAATTATGATATATGAGAATTTATGGTGCTCCCAAGCCTTGGGAAGCCATGGGAGGAGTTAGGAGGTTGGCTTCAAAGATTTCAAGAGCTTGGTTGGTGCTTTAGAGACCTAGGATATAAGGTAAAGCAAGAAACCAAAGCTGAAGAATCAAAACTGTAGAAAGAAGATTTTCTGCAGGTTAGTCGACTCAGTCCAAAATTGGGTTGGCTAAGTCTCAGTGCATAGACAAAATAGAGAGCTATGCATTCAAGACTACTGGCACGACACAGGACTGGGTCGGCTTAGTTTTAGACTAAGCTGACCCCGTGGAACTAAGCCAACTCAGTGCTGAGACTGAGCTGGCTCAGGCACGGACAGAGTTACACGAGGGTCTATTTTGGGCTAGGGTCTGGGTTGATCCTAGGGGTCTTAAGGCCTGATTTGAGAGATCTTAAGGAGGCTAATTCATGTATGGATCGGATCTAGATCCAGAGGATGAGAGCATAGGAGACATGGGTGTACATGGGCTCGGTGAGTGCTTTCATATATTGGATTAGCCGGGGAGTTTTTTGGTCGGGTCTAATGGCTATATATAAATACATAGGTTGTATTAGGATTTCAGAATGCGGTGAAAGCTATGGAATACAGATACTTCCTCAACTCTCTTCTTCTCTTCTCTCTAGAGTTACCGCCTTAGGGTTTTTGAAGAATCCCTAAAGAAGGGGGCATCTCCCTCAAGCCCAAGGAAGGAGGTGCCCCATCACAAATTCAGATGAAGGATCGATAGTTTGCTACCCATAGAGAATGTCATAGGTTCCTTCAGGTCTGTGCTAAAGATCAAGAGCTTTCGTAACATGATATCAGTGCTTATGATGTCAAGGATGATTGGCGTTTGAGCGATATGATGGGTCTACAATTTGGTATTAGAGCTAGGTGATGCTTGAAACGTTGTGGACGATAATATGGTATCAGAGCCAGGTTTCAGAGCTTGATGGTGCGTGCTATCAGAGCCAGGTTTTAGAGCTTGATGGTGCATGGAAGAGCCAGATTTCAGAGCCTGATGGTGCATGGAAGGGAAGAAGAAGTCATACAAGGTGAAATCAAAAATCTGTACAAGGATTCCATGGTATGTCTCAAATTTATTTTTGTTATTGTTGTGGTTTGGCCAACCGGGAGCAGCGAGTTGAAGGTGAATGTTGAGAGGATTAATGGGAAGGGATTTTCCAAGGGTGGAAGGATTTGATGCATGATTTGCTGATCAATCTTGGTGGAAAGGTTGGGGTGTATGATGGTTATGTGATAGGTAGGGAGCACTGGGGTGTTGCAGTAGCGTTTCCCCAAAAATGTAAGGCTAAGAGAGGCTCGACGATACAGCAATCGAGGGAGGTATCTCAATAGAGAGCATCAGGGTTCTCTAGGAAGATGGATAGTGTAGGATTGTTGAAGAGAGATTTTCTAAGGGGTAATGATCGAAGGAAGGCTAAAGAAGCGACTATACGTCCTTCGGTGTTTGGAAGGCAGAAAAGTAGTCGGAGATGTATTCAGTGGTTCGATTAGAGCATGGATTTGCGAAGCCTTGAGAGTGATGGAGATAGATGATCCATAGAGGTCTAGTAGGTCAGGATTGGATGGTTGTAGAGCGGCATAGAGATGAGTTAGGGAATGCTGGAGTGCTATAGGGGCGCTATCCTGGAGGCATAGGGGCTGAGAGAGGCTCGATGGTGCAGCAATTGAGGAGTGTATCTCAGTAGAAAGTGTCAGTGGTATCTCAAGGAGATCGAATGCAGATCTCAGGAAGAGTCAAGGGATCTCAGGGAGTGCTAGAAGCATCTCAAGTAGCCGAAAGTATCATGGATCAGGTTTCTTCTGCAGGAGCACCAGGAAGAGTCGCGGTTTAGGTGGAGAATGGTTCTTCGGGTGTAACTGAAGTAATGGCTGGTGTAGGGGTAGAAGAAAAGGATTAGGATGAAATTTACTAGGGTTCAGTCACTAGATTCAGAAGAGTTGGATGAGCTCTTGAGTTTTAGAGATACCCATGGGTTGCGGAGGTATCCAAGATAGCTTCAAAGAGAGCCGTGGAGTGTGGAGGGTTCGAAGGGACAGCGACGGTGTTCGAGGTATAGTAGCAGACTCAACAATACAGCATTAAGTAGTTAGCCTCTATGGACTCGATGATAGAGTCAACTTCTGCAGCATCAGGTGGACTTCGGATATAGATGGAGCTCCACAGTGGTGGCTTCATAAGTGAAGAAAAAATTTGGCATGAGTTTAAAGCATCGATGATGCACAGTTCTAGATGGAGCGGTGCATGCAGGTGGACAGACATAGCTTTCAAGAGATCGTGTCAGATGGTACAGCATGTGCTGGTGCAGAAATGCTATAGGTTCTCTAGAAAAGTCCAGAAAAAGTGATGTAGCTGCTAAGTAGAAGGGATCCTACAATTTTAGGATGGTACCAAGAAGCAAGCACAGGTCTTCAACGGTGGAGGCGGTTATCCTAAAGGCCTCAAAGGTGCACAACAACTGAAGAAGATTGGCAGAGGTGATGTTTGCATATGTGCTGTCGAGTGCACAGGATAGTGGGATCGTACAGGAGGGCATTGCCGAGGGATTTGCCAAGGCTTGGGGCACCAAGATGGAGATTGTAAGGATTTATGGTGCTCCCAACCTTGGGAGGCCACAGGAGGAGTTAGGGGGTTGGCTTCGGAGATTCTAGGGGCTTGGTTGGTGCTTCGGAGATCTGGGACATAAGGTGAAGCAAGGAACCAAAGTTGGAGAATCAAGACTGCGAGAAAAAGATTTTCTGTAGGTTAGCCAGCTTAGTCCAAAATTAGGTCGGTTAAGTCTTAATGCATAGACAAAACAAAGAGCTACGCATTTGAAACTGCTGGCACGACACAAGACTGGACCGGCTCAATTTTAGACTGAGCTGACCCCATGGAACTTAGTCGGTTTAGTGCTGAGACTGAGCCGACTCAGGCGCCGGCAGAGTTATGCAAGGGTCTATTTTGGGCTAGGGTCTGGATTGATCCTAGGGGTCTTAAGGCCTGGTTTGAGAGATCTTAAGGAGGCTAATTCATGTATGGTTTGGGTCTAGATCCAGAGGATGAGAGCATGGGTGTACATGGGCTCGGTGAGTGCTTTCATGTATTGGATTAATCGAGGAGTTTTTTTGTCAGACCTAATGGCTATGTATAAATACATAGGTTGTATTAGGATTTCAGAATGCGGTGAAAGCTATGGAATATAGACATTTTCTTCCTCAACTCTCTTCTTCTCTTCTCTCCAGAGTTGCCGCCCTAGGGTTCTTAAAGAAGCCCTAGAGAAGGGGGTGTTTTCCTTAAGCCCTAGGAGGGAGGCGCCCCATCATAAATCCAAATGAAGGATCGATGGTTTGCTGCCCATAGAGAACATCACATATTTCTTTAGGTCCGTGCTAAAGATCAGAAGCTTCCGTAATATGATATCAATGCTTGTGATGTCAAGGATGATTGGCGTTCAAGCGATATCATGGGTCTATAATTTGGTATCAGAGCTAGGTGATGCCTGGAATGTTATAGATGACAATATGACATGGTGTCAAATAATCTTTTAGAGACTTTATTATGATATTTTATGTAAAATTATAATATTTCAACTAAAACATATTTGGATTACATTCTTTATAGTTATGAGATTTTCTGATTTGCACTTCTTCTTTTATATTTTCAGGTCGAAGATACTCTTCGATCTGCCTTGCAGGAGCATTGGCTTCTCAATTCTATTGAAGAAAGAAAAACGAGGACTCATAGTACTGATGAAGCAAAATTGGAGGAGCCTATTCCGGTTGACTGTGCCATGTATGCATAGCTAAGAATTGAAATTGAAGAGCTTAGGAAAAAGATCCTCATTCATGATAAGCTATTGAAATCCTTGATCAGAAAGGGTATCAAGGATAAAAAAATTGGGGGAGGATGAAGAAGAAAAGTGGAAAGAGGAGGAAAATGATGAAGAATTTGATGATAGAGAGGAACAGAAGGAGGAGAAGGAAGCGGAGGAGAAGAAGAGGAAGAAAGAAAAAAAAAGGAGGACAAGAAAAAGGAGGAAGAGGAAAAAAGAAAATTGATGGAGGAAGAGGATAGGAAGGAGGAGGAGGAAAAGAAGAAGAAGAAGGAGGAGGAGGAGGAAGAGAGAAGAAGGAAGGAGGAGGAGGAGAAGGAGGAGGAGGAGGAAAAGAGGAAGGAGAAATATAAGAAGAAGAAGGAGGAGGAGGGAGAGGGAGGAGGAAGAAAGAAAAAGGGAGGAGAAGAAGAGGGAGTAGGAAGAAAAAGGAAGGAAGAGGATGAGAAGAAGATGGAAGAGGAGAAGAAGAAGAAGGAGGAGAAGAAGATGGAGGAAGAGAAAAAAGGAAGGAGGAGGGGGAGAAAAGGGTGCAAGAGGAGAAGAAGAAAGAGGAGGATAAGAAGAAGAGAGAGCATGAAGAAAGAAAAATGGAGGAGAAGAAGGTAATGGATAAGAAGAAGAGGGAGGAGGAAGAAAGAAAAAGGGAGGAAGAAAAGAAGATCGAGGCGAAGAAGAAGGAGGAGAAAAATAAGAGGGAGGATAAGCTAAAGATGCTGACATATTCACTCAAGAGGAGGATAAAAAGAAACACAGGATTTGCAAGAACTCCCATCTAACAGAAGATCCAAATTATGAGACCTGCATGCCAATCAAAAAGACTAAGATAGAACCAAAATCCAAAGAAGTACCATTTTTGGATCGATCAAATATATCAAGCATACAACACAATGAAGATGAGGTAGACATGCATGTCTTTTTCATCAATATCATGAGATCTTCATACTGCATTATATATTTTTAACCTGATCTTTTAACATAGGGATTCATTGAGCATTCACGCGAGTATCAAGACAAAGAATCATTGTCTGAGGAGGAGGAAGCTAATATTGAGATGTTCTTGTCTGAAAGAATTAACTCGTAAGTGATTTATAACATCCATGACATCCTGTATAATATAGTACATACTTATGATTTATGATATCCTTCTATTTTTTATTATAGTGAGATTGTCTTCAATAATGCTGAAGGAGGCAACATCACTAGGTCCAATCTTCATGACCTCCTATTTGCATGGATGATAATTGACGATGTAAGGATTCAACTCTTGTTTAGATCTTAAATCTCATTTCTTTGTTCTAGATATCATGTGTATTTTTGGTTGATATTTTTTTTCCACATTATAACACAATGGTTTTCATGAACAGATAATTGATGCTGGTCAGGACTTTCTTCACAAAAAATGGAGGAAACAATCAGATTTGTACCATAAGTGCATTGTTGCTCTCATAATGACAGTCGACATGTGTATTCAATCAACAGCAACACATTATGAGCTAGCTAGCACGATAGGAGAGTTTATTTTCGGTGGAGTTAGTGATGATGATAAGAAGAAATTTAGGCCCCTTTTCAGCATCATCAACATAGATAACGTCCATTGGCACTTGGTGGTTATGGATATGGATGCAAAAAAAGTTATTCATCTAAACTCCATCAAGCGCAATGCCAAATATAAGGCTAGTGCCAAGAAGTGGCATAAGATACTAGGAGCCATATTCCACATATATTGTGATAATGCAGAAGTGGGTGAATGAAATATGGAAGAAGATGAAGATTGCCCTTCCTAGCCCTCGGGTTTTCTAGATTATGGTCTTTACTGCTTGAAGTATATGGACTACCTTGCTCGCAAGGACAAATCATAGAAATAGGACTTTAACCAAGCTGACGTCGTTCAATATCGGAGGGAACTTGCTGTAAAAATACTAAAAGAAGGGCTTGAACAGAGAGTGATTGCTGTCGTTGACAAAGTTAGAGCCCTCTGATAGAAAAAATTCTTTGTATCATAGTGATAGAAAAAGTTATGACTATCATTGGAAGAGAGTGAATACATTGTATCACAATAAATTTATCATTTTAAATGAGTCAATTCTTTGTATGACACTGAATACAAAATTGTCAAATTATATGGTTATAATAAGATGAAATTCCATGTAGAAATATAAATTCTTTAACATTTTATGGTAGATCATTTTTTGTTAACATTGAATATAGGTAATCAGAGTGCAATTTATTGACTGGACATAAGAAATCAATCTTTCAAACTATAATATTAAAATTATGACATTAAGGATCAAAATTATGACATTAAGAGTCGAAATTATGACATATGGTAGAGAAAACATCCCCTAAAATAGAATTATGACTTTAAGGATCAAAATTATGATATCCATGAACAAAAACAATCCAAAATATAGAATATAATATTGTTAGTTAGAATTACAATATTAAGGAGTAAGATTATGATATTAAGGATCAAAATTATGATATTAAAGGTCAAAATTATGACATCCTTCAGAGGAAACATCCTTGAAAGCAGAATTATGATATTAAAGATCAAAATTATGATATTAAGGATCAAAATTTTGACATCCATGAATAGAAATAACCCAGAATATAGAATTATGATATTCTTAGTCAGAATTATGACATTAATGATCATAAATATAACATTAATGGACAAAATTATGACATTACGTGTCAAAATTATGACATCATGTATAAGAAATATATTTGAATAAAGAAATATGATATTAAGTATCAAAATTATGACATCCATCATAAGAAACATCATCGAAAAAAGAATTATGATATTGAGAGTCAAAATTATGACATTAAGGATCAAAATTATGACAATTATGAATAGAAATAATCTAGAATATAGAATTATAATATTTTTAGTCAAAATTATGATATTAAGGATCAGAAATATAACATTAATGGGCAAAATTATGATATTACTTGTCAAAATAATGACATCGTGCATAGGAAATGTCTCCAAATACAAAAATATGACATTGAGGGTCAAAATTATGACATCTAATGCAAAATTACGACATTCAGTCAAATAAATATTTTTGAATGCTGGTTTATGACATATTTATCAAAATTATGATAATGTTGGTTAAAATTATGACATCTTGTCGTAGTTAACATTTCTGAAGAAAGGATTATGAGAATTTGGTTAAAATTTATGATATTATATGTTAAATTATGACATCCTTGTACAAAAAATTTTTTTGAATGTAGAATTATAATATCCTATGTTGAAAGTATCCATCTTTTAGGTTAAAATTATGGCATAATGCTATAGAAAACATCCTTGAACGTAGAAGTTATAGAAATATGACATTAACTATATAAAAATTATCTTCATTCACAAATAAATTTTTCGAAGTAGATATCATCACACAAGTACGATATGTGCAAGCAATCTCTTCCAAAAATTAAGAAGATATTTCATTATTGTCAATATATTTATAATATATTTCATAGTTTGATGAAATATAATCACTAGTTTTATAAATTAGGACAAACGAAATAAATAAGAAAATTGAGATCGTTGCTCTTTTCTAAGGTGAAGGATCTTGCAATCACTTCCAATCGTTTCTGCACTCTCCTTCCCTCGTTGCTCCTATGCTCCATGCTTGGTCCAAGGCTATGCGAGCACATGGCAATTTCTAACATCAGGGAGGTTGCAGTCACTATCGATCGTGTCAGCGCTACCTCTCTCCTTGATACTAAGCTCCAGGCATCAGTCGACGCTATGTGGATGCACGACGATTTTCAATACCTCCCAATCCAAGGCAAGTGTTAGACAACACACCCCTCTTGAGCTGTCGGCAATGATCTGAATGGTGGGGGATAAACCCTCCATCAAATAGGGAGCATCATGACGACGGCATCTTCACTTGAAGTGAAGGATGGATGAGGTCCCCTTTTGCCCATAGCTGATTGTCCTAATTTGTATTTATACAGGTATCGTGCATGATGGGGTGCACGTGAGGTTCCGCAATAATATTATACCATCTCAATTATTTTCTCTCATTCTTTTTAAAAATTATGACATCTACGTATAATAAACTTATGATATCCTACATAGGAAACATTCCCGAAAGCAGAATTATAACTTTATGGGTCCAAATTATGACATTAAGGGTCAAAAGTTATTACATTAAGGGTCAAAATTATGACATCATGCACAGAAAATGCCAACGAAAGTAGAATTGTGACATTAACTTTCAAAATTATGACATCGTGTTGGCAAAATTATGACATCCTTTAGAGAAAATGTAGTAAAAATGGAATTATGACATTAAGAGTCAAAATTATGATATTAAATATCCAAATTATGATATTAACGATTAGAATTATGACATTAACGGTCAAAATTATGACATCCTGCATAGAAAACGTTGTCAAAAAGCATAATTATGATATTAAGAATCAAAATTATGATATACTCGAACAAAAACAATCTAGAATGCAGAATTATGATATTATTAATCATAATTATGATATTAAGAATCAAAATTATGATATTAAGGATCAAAATTATGATATTTTATAGAAAAAACATCACCGAAAGCATAATTATGATATTAAGAGATAAAATTATGATATTAAGGATCAAAATTATGACATCCTTGAATAAAAATAACATAGAACGCAGAATTATGATATTATGAGCCAAAATTATGATATTGAGGATCAAAATTATGACATCCTATAGAGATAATATTTCTGAAAGAAAAATTATAATATTAAGAATCAAAATTATGATATTAAGGGTCAAAATTATAACATCCATGAATAGAAATAATCCAGAATGCAGAATTATGACATTGTTAGTCAGAATTATGATATTAAGGATCAAAATTATGATATTTGAGAATAAAATTATGATATCACTTGTCAAAATTTATGACATCATGTATAGAAAAATCATCGAATATAGCAAATATGATATTAAGTAATTATGACAGTAAGGATTAAAATTATGATATTAATGATCAAAATTATAACATCTTCGAATAAAAATAATCTAAAATATAGAATTATGATATTATTAGTCAAAATTATGATATTAAAAATTAAAATTATAAAATTAAGGATCAAAATTATGACATCTTGCAAAAAAAATATCACCGAAAGCAGAATTATGACTTTAAGGGATAAAATTATAATATTAAGGATCAAAATTATGACATCAGTAAATAGAAATAATGCAGAATGTAGAATTATGATATTGTTAGCCAGAATTATGATATTAAAGGCTAAAATTATAACATTAAGGATCAAAATTATGACATCTTGCAGAGGAAGCATCTCCAAAAGTAAAATTATGATATTAAGGATCAAAATTATAATATTAAGGATCAAAATTATGACATTCATGAATAGAAACAATCCAGAATGCAGAATTATAATATTATTAGTCAAAATTATGATATTAAGGATCAAAATTATGATATTTAATGGTAAAATTATGATATTACTTATAAACATTTATGACATCATGCATAGAAAATGTCACCAAATGTAGAAATATGATATTAAGTATCAAAATTATGACATCCGCATAGAAAACATCTTCAAAAGCAGAATTATGATAGTAAGGATCAAAATTATGACATTAATAGCCAAAATTATGACATCTCCAAATAGAAATAACCCAGAATGCAGAATTATGATATTGTTAGTCAGAATTATGATATTAAGGATCGAAATTATGATATAAGGATCGAAATTATGACATCTTGCAGAGGAAACATCATCAAAAGCATAATTATGATATTAAGGGATAAAATTATGATATTAAGGATCAAAATTATAACATCCATGAATATAAATAATTCAGAATATAGAATTATGATATTATTAGTCAGAATTATGACATTAAGGGCCAAAATTATGATATTAAGGATTAAAATTATGATATTAAGGATCAAAATTATGACATCTTGTAGAAAAAATATTTTTGAAAGTAGAATTATGATATTAAGAATCAAAATTATGATATTTATGAATAAAAATAATCCAGAACATAGAATTATGATATTATTAGTCATAATTATGATATTAAGGATCAAAATTATGATATTTAATGGCAAAATTATGACATTACTTACCAAAATTTATAACATTATGCATAGAAAACATCATCGAATGTAGAAATATGATATTAAGTATCAAAATTATGACATCTACATAGAAAACATCCTTAAAAGTAGAATTATAACAATAAGGATCAAAATTATGACATTAATGGTTGAAATTATGACATCTCTAAATAGAAACAATCCAAAATGCAGAATTATGACATCGTTAGTCAGAATTATGATATTAAGGATCGAAATTATAATATTAAGAATCAAAATTATGATATTAAGGATCAAAATTATGATATCTATGAACATAAATAATTCAAAATATAGAATTATGATATTGTTAGTCAGAATTATGACATTAAGGATCAAAATTATGACATTAAGAGTCAAAATTATGATATCTTATAGAGAAAACATCTTCGAAAGCAAAATTATGATATTAAAGATCAAAATTAAGATATTAAGGATCAAAATTATGATATCCATGAATAGAAACAACCCAGAACATAGAATTATGATATTGTTAGTCAGAATTATGACATTAAGAATCAAAATTATGATATTTAATGATAAAATTATGATATTATTTATCAAAATTTATGACATCATGCATAGAAAATATCATCAAATATAGAAATATAATATTAAGTGTCAAAATTATGACATCCATACAAAAAACATTCTCAAAAGCAGAATTATGATAGTAAGGATCAAAATTATGACATTAATGATCAAAATTATAATATCTCCAAACAGAAACAATCTAGAACATAGAATTATAACATTGTTCGTCAGAATTATGATATTAATGTCGGAAATGCACACTCTTTCCACACGGATCGACGTGGCCGTCGGTGATTAGCCAAGTAACAAGAAAGTACTTCTCAAAGATTTAATGCGAAAGCATGAACAAATAATTCAAGGAATAGAGAAGAAGAGAAGAAGAGATTTTTGGAAGAAAAGAGCTTTTATTTAGTATGTTTCAGTACCATTACAACCTTGACCTATTTCTAGTATATATACATTACAAAGGGTCAAGCCCAAGCTCATAGAAAAACTCTCCAAACCCAAACAACCCATGTACACAAAATAATAACCCATGAAAACTGAGCCAGCTAACCTACGACTGGGTTGGCTCAATCCTAGACTGAGCTGACCTGGTTGTATACCATATCAATAGTCCAAAAATGCTGCTTTCTGTCTACAATTTTCTTTGAGACCTAGCCAATCCAGTCCTGGACTGAGCCAGCCTAGTTTCCAACTTAATCAGCTCAGTCTCAGGGTGAGTCAGCCCAATTTCTAAACTTTGCTAGGAGAGCTGATTTCTCTTTTGGCCCACTTTCATCTTTTCATGACCTATCTTCTCATATTTTCAAGACTTGGGAGTGTCACTTCTGAGCTCACATTCTCCACCTTAGTGCTTTCAAGTTCTTGTGAACTTATCTCTTCTCAACAGACCCATCCATGCCACACATCTCTAAAAGCTATCATTGGGGAGTACCTTCGTAAGTGCATCAGACTGATTCTCCTTGGTATGGACCTTCATCAGTTCCACTTAACTTTCCTCCATCAGCTCTCTGATCCTATGGTACCTCACATCTATATGCTTTGTGCACGCATGATAGACTGGGTTCTATGCCAACAACAGAGCACTCTGACTATCACTAAACAATGTAACCTTGCTCTGCTCCACTCCCAACTCATCAATCAGCCTCCTAAGCTAAAGGGCTTCTTTAGCAGCCTCCGTTATCCCAATGTACTCGATCTTTGTGGTAGACAAGATCGTGATTGGCTAAAGGGTTGATCTCCGAGACACCGGTCCACCATATTTGCAGAAGAGGTATCCAGTAGTAGACCTCCTTTGCATCAACAAATCCTTCCAGAGGATCTGAACCTTCACACATCTTCATAGATTATTCTCCAAATCCTTCTGACTGCCCACCAAGCACCAAACCATAATCTCTTGCTCCATGCAGATATCTGAATATCCATTTCAATGCTTTCCAATATTCCTTCCTAGGATTAGCCATGTATCTACTAACTGTGCTCACTGCATATGCTATATCTAATCTATAGTACACCATAGTGTACATCACACTACCTACAATATTTGCATAAGAAACTCGTTCCATGTACTCTCTCTCCTTCTCTGACTGGAGACTCTGTAACTTGAAGATATATGGCTCGATAATGGTGTCTCTGTAGGTTTGGCCTTCTCCATCTCAAACCTCTCCAGAACCTTCTGGACATACTTTTCTTGTGATAAATGGAGCACTCCTTTGCACCTATCTCTGTAAATCTTCATTCCAAGAATTTTTTTAGTTGGATCCAAATTCTTCATCTCAAACTTAGATGATAATGCCTTTTTCAACCTTTTCACAGCATCATGCTTCTACTGATTATGAGCATATCATCTACATACAATAATAGGTATAGGGCATCCTCATTATCTACATTCTTGACGTAGACACAACAATCATGTTCACATCTATTGAAACTCAGGCTCAAGATAAAGCTATCAAACCTTCGATACCACTGATGAGGGGATTATTTCAAGCCATACAAAGATTTTCTGAGTAAACACACATTTTCTTCCTGTCCCATCTCTATGAAACCATCTGGCTGCTTCATGTAGATTTTTTTCTCCAAAGTCCCATGAAGGAAGGCCATCTTCACATTTATCTATTTCAATTCCATGTTATGCTAAGCCACCAGTGACAGCAAAACTCGAATAGATGTATGACGTACCATAGGAGAAAAAATTTTTGTGTAGTCAATTTCTTTCCTTTGTGAGTATCCCTTTGCTACCGGTCTTGCTTTGAATCTGACTTCATCTTATTCTAAAGATGCTTCTTTCCTTGTGAACACCCACTTTGAGCCAATAGATCGAGCACCCTCTAGAAGATCTACCAGCTACTATGTCTGATTCTTCTCGAGTGATTCCATCTCCTCCATCATGGCCTGTATCCATGAATCATGATCCTCACTCTCCATAGCCTCTGCATAATTATTTGGATCTCCATTAGTAGTGATGAGTATATAGGAGATAACCTCATCAATGTCATATCTGATCGGCCTCCTAATAGTATGTTGGGGCTTATGTAAAGCCACTTCCACTGGTACATCTCTGTCTGATGTCTATGGCTGCTCCTACACATCTATCTGAACTGTTGGTCCTTCATGCTAATTTTTAATCTGAGATAATATTTTTCTACCTAGCTCTACCTCAACAGGAATACTCCTGTAAGTAGATGTAACATGCATGCCATCATTTTTTGACTGACCACCGTTGTTCACCTCTATTTCTCCAGTTTATCTATCCCAGACCTCCTCAAGATGCTCTTCTCATCAAAATAATATCCCTGCTGATTACTGACTTCTGTGCCTGAGAGTTCCACAGCAGGTACCCCTTGATGTTAGATATATGTGCCTTAGAAGCAAGAATTGGCTGACACTTGTAATACACTTCTAGGGGCAAAATCGTAATTTTGACTAAAAATCAATGAATGGGTTATTTTCTATCACATATGTGTATTTAGTGTCTATGATACATCCTTTGAGTTAATGGCAATGATAATTCATATTTTTAAGAGTTGAAAATTTAAGACATGAATAATCATTATTAACTCATAAATTACTCCTGACCATAGGATCATCACGAGGATGGTGATTGATCCGGAAGGTTGGTGTATAATCGCTTCTCTTTAGTAAATGAGTCTTGAGTCTATGGTGTGAAAACACCGGAGTGAGAGTATGGTACTCGTTAGAGAACGAGGGGACTGAGTATGACCACCTCGAGTAGTCATTAGGGAGTCTACCTTCTCGTCAATGACTAACTCGATGCTGCAGTAGTGTGTCTGGTTCTTTGACCTGAGGTGCATCGGCAGTTCACCTTAAGGGTGTTATAGTTTGACTACACCATTACTCGATCTTCTAGCCATATGGAATCCTGAGGTGTATGTTGGCTATAGCATGTTCATTGTAGGAACTGGATGGCATCAAGATGGAATCTATCTACCTCGGTGGTAGAGGAGCAGCCCTATGATAATCATGAGAATCAAGTCCAGAAGCCCATGGCCATGGCAGAGTGAAATAATAGAAAGAGTTTTTATTTAGATTTTCACATTGGACTCGAATCGAATGATTACATCATATGACAGAAACTAGGGTTTGACGAGTTTACCTTAACCCTAATCTGATCGAGGCTCAAGATAGAAGAACTTAATCACATAGGTAGCTACACCAAGAGGTTCGCATTCAACTCTGATGGGTTGCCACCATATATTGCTAGGTGTCACTGGTGGATTTTGGGAGCAATTAGAATGATTTAGATGATCAATCATTCTAGCTGTTCGAATCAGAAGAGTTCTGATCCATCGAAAGAAGTTTCGATGATATCGATGATAGAGATCATGACATATCCCATTACCATATAGAACTGAACCTAACTGGGTCACACAAACAAGGGTTTGAATCTAGTGATCATCAATTGAACTGATCCAGTTCAATTAATCTGAATGAGATTCAATTAGGTTCAAGAAAATCGTGCTAGCACTCGATTGAACCTAACGTTCTTCTTTTGCTATCATAAAAAAGTTGTCCTGTCTGAGCCAAAGGAGTTTGTGCTCAATCAGAGGACTTCATATGGTCTGACTAGAGGTTGTTCAAGTCGGAAAAGGTTATTTTATTTTGTAAGATATTACCTGCCATTTTTGGTCGCCTGCCATTTCTTGTTCTTTGACTTTGGTCAAAAGTCTACCTTTGACTGGTCAAACGTTGACCATTGACACTTTGACTTTTAACCACATGTCACACACCTATTGGAGAGCTGGTGGGGGTCTGTCCCCCTACCAGAACTTGGCAAGGAGAAGGGCGCATGCCACCCTAGGCGTGTGCCCAAGTTGGAGGTGCCTAGGAGTCCTTGTTGGACAAGGACTCCATCTCCATTTTGGATTCCAATTAGAGTTCTTCTAAGAATCAACTTTGACTGGTCTTAGATGTCCTCTAAGGAGGAATCTAGGGGACTCTATTCCCACCAATCAGATTTAGATCTGATTTCACAAAGGGTTGTGATTGGTTGGGAAGAAGAGGAGTTGGATCATAGCTAGTCTATAAATAAGACCCTGTACCCAACTCAGATAGATATGAGATTGAAGCTAAGAGTTTCCATATGCCCCAAGGCTGCCTCTCCCCTCCTTCTCCATGCCAAACCACCTTCTTCCCTTGATCTTCACATCCAAAAGGAGTTTTGGATTTTTGTTAGTGCGATTCAAGCAAGAGAAAGGCGATCAAAAACAAGAAGGCTGCGCTGCAGCAAAGGACGACTGCTGATCTTCAAAAGGAGTTTTGAAGATCCTCCAGATCAGATCCAGATCTGATTTTTGAAGATGTGATAGAGAAGAAGAGGATCTCTAGATCTAGCCCAAGTGGATACCGGTAGAGGCCAAGCGCTTGCGTGGCTAGATCCAGAACCTTCCGCTGCATATAGGATCATCAACGGGTAATAGGATTACCCGATTCAAGGTAAGTTAAATTTGATTTAATTTATTCTTATTTTATTTTATTTATTAAAATAATAAGAATCAAATCTGAAATATCCTAGATCTGATATAGATCAAAGAGAAAAATTTTAAAAAATATCTCTTGATCTGATCAGATCTGAACGAACCTGGATCGGGAAATCAAGATTTCCCTTCAACTGGTATCAAAGCCAGGTTCTAAAAATATTTAGATCTAATTTTAAATTTATTTTAATCAAAAAATAATTGATTTTAGATGTCACATGAGATGTGATCAGATCTAAAATTAGAAAAAATTAAAATTAAATGATTAGGATCTAAGATTAGAAGATATGCATGACTAGTTCTAGAATAGAATAGTTCTATAGAATAGTCTTGCATGTTTTCAATTTAATTTGATTAACCCATATTTTAGATCCATTTATTTACTATTTTATGATATTATAATGGTTATAATAACATCTAAAAAATAGCAAATAAAATTATTTAATTTTAAACATCATATGAGATGTGATTGATGCATGTCTAGACTAGTTGTAGAATAGTTCTACATAGTTGTCTAGATTAGGATTTATTTTGATAAGATCAATTTAAATCTAATTTTTAGATTATTATGAGATAATTTAGATCTAAAAACATGCATGATTCGATACATGAGATGTATGCAAAATATGCCATGATTAGATCTACTTTGTATATGAGATATATGATATAGATCTGATACTGTTTTATAGTATTGAATGTTCCTAATTAAGGCATTCCTCTTGGCCGTCCGGCCCTCTCTTCCTATTCGATGGGGTGTTCTTATGATGTGTAGGGGTGCTGCATGTTCATCCTTAATCAGAAACCCAAAACTTACTTTCTGCAAAACCCTAGATCCTGAAACCCTAGGATTTATTGTGCATATTTTGTTTATGAACCCTACTTAATTAAGAATTAAGTTTATGAAATATTAATTAGGTCTAAAATTAAGAATTTCAGATCTAAGACATATTCATAATACTGGGTTCGGGCTTGGGTAGCTCAATTAGGTCTAAGCGGTTGATCAAACCGAATCAAGAGTTGGTTAGATGGGATCAACAATGCTTAAATTGACCAGCCTAATAGGATTAAGTCTGGATCAAGATCGAGTCACGATCAAGCAAGACCTAATTAGGCTCAGAGGTTAGAGTCTGGATTGTAGGCTAACCCAATTGGTTCTGACTCAACAATTTGGTGTCTAAGGTAAGTTTGGCACATACGACCGACTGATTTTTAATTGGAAGCTACTCGACCTGAATGCGTTCTTGTACGAGTTAATGGCATATTCCTTCCACCGGATCTCACTTACCTGGCCATATCTGTTGACACAGTTCTGATCTGAGGTGGTCAATAATCCGAGCTAACCCATGCCACTAGGTTAGTCATAATTGTTATGACTAAGCCAAGTCTAGTTTAATGAGACCTGAATCAATTCTCCCTAAGAAAAGATTAAGTCTGAGGTCTTCCACCATTTATAGATGTGCGGGCCCTTCCTCGGGGTTGATTGTTCTCGACTGGATACAGTGGCTCAGTTGCACCGGAAAGACGCAACCATGTCTATTAGGCATTGGATGCTATGGGCTGGAGGATGAGTTGGGCTCAATATTTTGGATACAGTGAGAGACTCAATTAGGAATCCCAGTCTATGCAAATGGTGGGTCTGACTTAACTAAGGAGTGGATCAATATTTTGGATATGGTGAGATTCATGAATTAGAGACCAAGTTTGGGTGCACCATGATTAAAGAATCATACTGAACAAGAGTTGTTCACTCATTGGCTAACCCATCACCAATAACTATTAGGTGAGGTGATGAGTCAGTTGGTGAGACCGCACCACCCACTAGAAATCATTAATCGTGAAGATTTTCACATCTCTACAAAGGGAGTGTCGGAATTCGAGAAAATAGTGGGAGCTAATTTGTTTAAAAATAAAATTCCTAAACAAATTGGTCAAGTCAAAATTACAATATCTAACTAGAATCTTTGACTCTCTATAGGAAAATGTCTGCGTCCAACCCATTGGCACGTATCCTGGACACACATAGACTGACCGAACCTAATTATAAAAATTGGCTCAGAAACTACAAAATTATTTTGGATTCTGAGAAGTTAACCCATGTTTTGGATCAGGACCCTCCCACCTTACCAGTCCGTCCATCTATTGAATAGAGAGCATCTCTGGAAAAATGGATAGACGAAGATAATAAGGCCAGATATTACATGTTGGGCTCGATGTCTGATGAGCTCCAGTGCCAACATGAGGATATCGGGACTGCTCGCCAAATGTTGGCTCACCTACAGGAGATGTTTGGTGAACAGAGTCGCGCAGCCAAATATCAAGTCACGAAATGACTTTTTAAGGCTAAGATGCGTGATGGGACAGTCAGTCCAAGATCACTGTCTGACAATGATCAAGGACATGGAAGAGCTTGAGAAGCTCAGTGTGAAGTTGGACTTGGACCTGCAGAACGATATTATTCTGCAATCCTTGACTGATGCATATGGGCAATTCATCATGAATTACCACATGCATAAACTTCAAGAATTCCTTGGCCGAATTAATGAATATGCTGGTTACCGCTGAGCTTTCTATGAAAGGTTCTAAAGGCTCAGTTCTTGCTATGGAACGGACTTCTTCCAAAAGAAAGTCTTCTAGAAAGAAAAAGAAGTCTGTGAAAAAGCAAAAGATGGAAGGATCAAAGAAGAAGAAGGCAGAGCCGAAGAAAAAGGCCGATGGTAAAGGAAAATATTTCCATTGCAACAGCGATGGCCATTGGAAGCGGAACTGCCCTACTTACCTGGCCACCCTGAAAGAACAAGAAGGAAGGTCCTTCTGGAGGTATGTTCGTTATTGAGTCTAACTTCTTCTGCATCCAGTTGGGTGCTTGACTCTGGTTCTAGTGCTCATCTGTGCACTTCCATGCAGGGTCTTGAGGATAGCAGGAGGCTGAGGGATGGAGATATGATCCTACGCATTGGTAATGGAGCAAGAGTTGCTGCAGTAGCCGTGGGAACATACCCTCTTCGATTACCATCTGGTTTAGACTTAGTTTTGAAAGACTGTTATTTTGTGCCTGCAGCTAGCAGGAATTTGATTTCTATTTCATGCTTAGCACAAGAAGGTTATGTGATCACCTTCTTTAAGGACCATTGTAACATTCTTTATGAAAGAAATAAAATTGCAAATGGTTTTCTTATTAATGGTCTTTATCAGCTACATATTGATGTACCTATTCTAACTATCGAGCAAAACATGAATGCCAAATGACCTAGGGATAGTCCAAATGACAGATATCTATGGCACCTGAGATTAAGTCATATAGCAGAAGATAGGATCAACAAATTGGAGAAAAATGGGCTATTGAGTCCATTGACTTTCCGAGTCATATCCAACTTGTGAATCTTGTCTTCAAGGCAAAATGACTAAACTCCCTTTTGTAGGACATGGGGAAGAGGGCCACAGATCTTCCTTGCCCTAGTACATACTGATGTGTGCGGCCCATTTGATGTGCCGGCTAGAGGCAATTTTGTCTACTTCATTACCTTTATCGATGATCTGTCTAGGTATGGGTATGTGTATCTTATGAGACACAAGTCTGAAGCTTTTGAAAAGTTCAAAGAATTCAGACATGAAGTAGAAAAACAAACAGGAAAATCCATTAAGGTTCTTCGATCAGATCGAGGAGGTGAATACCTTAGCCGAGAATTCCTAGACTATCTAAAGGAAAATGGCATAGTCTCTCAATGGACTCCACCAGGAACACCTCAACTCAACGGAGTTTCAGAATGGAGAAATCGGACCCTATTGGATATGGTTCGATCCATGATGAGCTTCACAGACCTCCTTGATTTTCTTTGGGGACACTCATTGTTAACTTCAATCTATCTACTGAATAGGGTTCCCTCTAAAATCGTTCCTACCACACCATATGAGATATGGCATGGTAAGAAACCAAGTCTGAGTCATCTCAGAATTTGGGGTTGTCCAGCTCATGTCAAAAGACAACAAGCGGACAAGTTAGAGTTTAGGTCCTTTAGAGCTCGATTCATAGGATATCCTAAAGAGTCATTAGGATACTATTTCTACATTCCAGAAGATCACAATGTGATTGTGAGTCGACATGCCATCTTTCTTGAAAAATAGTTTATTCAAGATAGTGGCATTGGAAAATCAGATCAAGCTTGATGAGAAAGTCTCACAAGTGGAACGAGCTAAGGACCAAGTGGAACCAAATCAGTTTGAGCCAATAAGAACACTACCTCCTCCACCTCGTAGATCGGAAAGAGTTTTCCGTCCCCCTGAGAGATACTTAGGTATTATTTTAGAGGAAGTAGAGAAAATATTCCTCATAGGTAATGGTGCTCATGGTGATGATCCCAAAACCTACAACGAGACGATATCAGATATCGACTCCGAGAAATGGCTAGAGGCAATGCAGTCAGAAATTGACTCGATGCACTCAAACCAAGTCTGGACCTTGGTAGATCCACCAGAAGGTATAGTACCTATTGGATGTAAATGGATCTTCAAGAGAAAGATTGGTATAGATGGAAATGTTGAGACATTCAAGGCTAGACTAGTGGCAAAAGGTTATAGTCAACGCGAAGGCATTGACTATCAGGATACCTTTTCTCCAGTGGCTATGCTAAAATTCATTCGCACATTGCTTGCCGTTGCAGCCTATTTCGATTATGAAATATGGCAAATGGACGTGAAAATGGTATTCTTAAATGGATATCTTGAGGAAGATATCTATATGGAACAACCATTAGGTTTCACATCCAGTGATACTGATCATAAGGTTTGCAAGCTGCAAAGGTCCATATATGGACTTAAGCAAGCATCTCAGAGCTGGAATACTCGTTTCAATGATGTGATCAAAAAGTTTGGTTTCATCAAAAATGAAGAGGAATCATGTGTTTTCAAAAAGGTCAGTGGGAGCGCTGTTGTCTTCCTCGTATTGTACGTGGATGACATCCTCCTTATTGGGAATGATATTCCCATGTTGACGACAGTCAAAATGTGGCAGTCTAAGGAATTCTCCATGAAAGACCTAGATGAAGCATCCTTTATTCTAGGAATTAAGGTCTATTAGGGATAGACCGAATAGGATGCTAGGACTTTCACAGAAGATGTACATAGAGGAAGTACTAAAGAGGTTTAGTATGGAAAACTCTAAGAGGGGATTAATACCCTTCAGACATGGTATTCATCTTTCCAAGAAGATGTGCCCTAGCACACCTGAGGAAATAGAACGCATGAGCAAGATCCCTTATGCTTCTGCAATAGGGAGCCTCATGTATGCCATGCTATGTACACGACCTGATATAGCCCATGCTGTGAGTGTCACAAGCAAATATCAGTCAAATCCAGATGAAGAACACTGGACTTCTGTGAAATGTATCCTTAAGTACTTGAGAAGAACTAAGGATATAATGTTGGTCTTTGGTAATGGAGAACTCCAAGTCCAGGGATACATAGACTCAAATTTCATGTCTGATATAGATGATCGAAAGTCGACATCTGGCAGACTGTTTGTGTGCAATGGTGGTGCTGTCAGCTGAAAGAGTTCCAAGCAAATGGTGATACCCCCCCATCCGCGATTACCTCGAGAAGGGTTACGTCGAGGTCAAGAGAGTCGACCCCGTAGATAATGTGGCAGACCAACTTACAAAGCCGTTGGGCCAACAGACGATCGAAGCCCACCTTGAGAAGATGGGACTTAGACTTGTAGCCAATTGGCTTTAGAATAAGTAGAAAATTGTTAGATATATCTGTCCTAGAAGCCAGAATTGGCTGACACTTATAATACACTTCTAGGGGCAAAATCATAATTTTGACTAAAATCAATAAATGAGTTATTTTCTATCACATATGTACATAGTGTCTGTGATACATCCTTTGAGTTAATGCCAATGATAATTCATATTTTCAAGAGTTAAAAATTTAAGACATG
The DNA here is from genome assembly GCA_006176705.1 of Cocos nucifera. NCBI lineage: Eukaryota > Viridiplantae > Streptophyta > Magnoliopsida > Arecales > Arecaceae > Cocos > Cocos nucifera. The sequence continues at coordinate 59,969 of QRFJ01004189.1, read as the reverse complement.
AACAATCATTATTAACTCATAAATTGTTTCTGACCATAGGATCATCACGAGGATGGTGATTGATCCGAAAGGTTGGTGTACAATCGCTTCTCTTTAGTAGATGAGTCTTGAGTCTACAGTGTGGAGACATCAGAGCGAGAGTACAGATACTCATTAGAGAACGAGGGCACTGAGCGTGACCACCTCGAGTAGTCATTAGGGAGTCTACCTTCTCGTCAATGACTAACTCGATGCTGTAGTAGTGTGTCTAGTTCTTTGACCTGAGGTGCATCGATAGTTCACCTTGAGGGTGTTATAGTTTGACTACACCATTACTCGGTCTCCTAGCCATATGGAACCCTGAGGTGTATGTTGGCTATAGCATGTTCATTGTAGGAACTGGATGGCATCAAGATGGAATCTATCTACCTCGGTGGTAGAGGAGCAGCCCTATGATAATCATGAGAATCAAGTCCAAAAGCCCATGGCCATGGCAGAGTGAAATAATAGAAAGAGTTTCTATTTAGATTTTCACATTGGACTCGAATCGAATGATTACATCATATGATAGAAACTAGGGTTTGACGAGTTTACCTTAACCCTAATCTGATCGAAGCTCAAGATAGAAGAACTTAATCACACAGGTAGCTGCACCAAAAGGTTCGCATTCAGCTCTGATGGGTTGCCACCATATACTGCTAGGTGTCACTGGTGGATTTTGGGAGCAATTAGAATGATTTAAATGATCAATCATTCTAGCTGTTCGAATCAGAAGAGTTCTGATCCATCGAAAGGAGTTTCGATGATGTCGATGATAGAGATCATGACATATCCCATTACCATACAGAACTGAACCTAACTGGGTCACACAAACAAGGGTTTGAATCTAGTGATCATCAATTGAACTGATCCAGTTCAATTGATCTGAATGAGATTCAATTAGGTTCAAGGAAATCGTGCTAGCACTCGATTGAACCTAACGTTCTTCTTTTGCTATCATAAATAAGTTATCCTGTCTGAGCCAAAGGAGTTTGTACTCAATCAGAGGCCTTCATATGGTCTGACTGGAGGTTGTCCAAGTTAGAAAAGGTTGTCTTATTTTGTAAGAAATTACCTGCCATTTTTGGTCACCTGCCATTTCTTGTTCTTTGACTTTGGTCAAAAGTCTACCTTTGACTGGTCAAACATTGACCATTGACACTTTGACTTTTGACCACATGTCATGCACCTATTGGAGAGCTGGTGGGGGCCTGTCCTCCTGCCAGAACCTGGCAAAGAGAAGGGCACATGCCACCCTAGGCGTGTGCCCAAGTTGGAGGCGCCTAGGAGTCCTTGTTGGACAAGGACTCCATCTCCTTTTTGGATTCCAATTAGAGTTCATCTAAGAACCAACTTTGACTGGTCTTAGGCACCCTCTAAGGAGGAATCCAGGGGACTCTATTCCCATCAATCATATTTAGATCTAATTTCACAAAGGGTTGTGATTGGTTGGGAAGAAGTGGAGTTGGATCACAGCTAGTCTATAAATAAGACCCTGTACCCAACTTAGATTGATATGAGATTGAAGCTAAGAGTTTTCATATGCCCCAAGGCTGCCTCTCCCCTCCTTCTCCATGCCAAACCACCTTCTCCCCTTACTCTCCACATCCAAAAGGAGTTTTGGATTTTTGTTAGTGCGATTCAAGCAAGAGAAAGGCGATCAAAAGCAAGAAGGTTGCGCTGCTGCAAAGGACGACTGCTGATCTTCAAAAGGAGTTTTGAAGATCCTCCAGATCAGATCCAGATCTGATTTTTGGAGACGTGATAGAGAAGAAGAGGATCTCCAAATCTAGCCCAAGTGGATACCGGTAGAGGTCAGGCGCTTGCATGGCTAGATCCAGAATCTTCCGCTGCATACAGGATCATCAACGGGTAATAGGATTACCCGATTCAAGGTAAGTTAAATTTGATTTAATTTATCCTTATTTTATTTTATTTATTAAAATAATAAGAATCAAATCTGAAACATCCCAGATCTGATATAGATCAAAGAAAAAAATTTTGAAATATATCTCTTGATCTGATTAGATCTGAACGAACCTAGACCGAGAAATCAGGATTTTCCTTCACTTGACTCCTTGTGGATATCCTATGAATGTCATCTTTTGAGATTTTGGATTCAATTTGCTCCTCTCGATTGCCTCCACATGTGCATAAGCTGTACAATCGAAGACTTTCAAATGGCCAAACTCCATCTTTTTCTCACTCCAGATCTCCTTTGAAATGCCTCCATTCAGCTTATAATGAGTAGACTTGTTCACAAAAAAATAAAAAAAAAGTTAGAGCATCACCCCAAAAAAACTTTGGGAGTGATGTCTGCAGCCTCAAACTCCGTGCCTTCTCAGTCAATGTTCGATTCATCCTTTTCATGACACCATTCTACTAGGGAGTCATATTTACTGTGTAATCGTATTTGATGCCATTTTTCTCACAGTACCTCCTAAACTTTAGGCTAGTATACTCTTCTCCATTGTTCGACCTCACACACTTCATCTATCTTTCTGACTCCTTCTCTACTTTAGCTCTCCGGCTCTGAACTGGGCAAACACCTTTGATTTTTTTCTGATCAAATAAACCTAGACCTTCCTTAAGAAATCATCAATAAAAGTGACAAAGTATTTTGCCCCACCTCTAGCTGATACAGGAGCTGGTCCTCATACATTCGAGTGCACAAAATCTAGCACTCCCTCGCTACACTTGGTACTTCTGGCAAACTTCACCCTATGCTATTTGCCAAAGATGCACGGCTCACAAAGATCTGTGCTCTCCTTCATCAGGACTGGGATCATACCTCTTCTACTTAGTTCAGTGAGCCCACGGTCACTTATATGACCCATCTGATAGTGCCACAGCTGATATAAAGTCTGCTCCTCCTGTGCCACTGCTAGCACCTCTGCACTATCATTTACCACTAAGCCTTCCATTCTGTAAAGATTGTTGCTTAGTCTTCTACCTCTCATCACCACCAAAGCACTCTTAGAAATTTTCAGACATCCACTCCTAGCCTGGCTACTAAAAGCATAATCCTGCTCCTCCAAGTAGTCCAAAGAAATTAAATTCTTTTTCAACTCTGGTACATGCTTGATATTTGATAATGTACGAGTGATCCCATCATACATCCTCATCCTGATAGAGCCAATTCCAACTACTTTGCATGGATGATCATCTCCAAGGCTGACACTTTCACCATCAGCCTTTTGGTAGGTAGCAAATCACTTCCAATGAGAAGTATAGTAGTGCGAACATGCTGAATCCAATATCCACATAGTATTGTACTTTATGGATCCATCTGATACAACTAGCAGATCTTCTCCACTGCACATAGAAGCTGTATCATCTTCCTTGCTGGCTTTCTCTTTTTCTGATCTCAAAAGGAGATAATCTCTCCTCAGATCTCCAAGTTGATGATATTTATAACATTTCAATATCATCTTCCTCTTATCATGAGACTTTGACCTACCCTTGGATTTTTCTCTAATCTTTTTCTTTGATCTTTCCTATCTTTCATTCACAGTCAAGATCTCAGACTTAGGATCTTCCTTGTAGATCTTTTTCTTTTGCTCATTTAATTTGAGCACACCAACAACCTCTTCATAGTTTAGGATCTCCTTTTCATAAACTAAAGTTGTTATGAGACCATCATACGAACCTGGGAGAGAACATAATAGTAGCAATGCCCAATCCTCCTCGTCGATCTTCACATCCAAACTCATCACTTCAGGACACACCTGATTAAACCTTTGGATATATGCAACAAGATCTCCGCCTTCGGACATCCTCAGACTATACAGTTGTTTCTTCAATCACAGCTTATTCATCATGTTCTTCTCCATGTATGTATTCTCCAATCTCTCCCAGAGCTCCTTTGTCGTAGCTTCTGTGCAAACCTCATACAAAACCTGATCGGTCAAGCACATTTGGATTGTGCTAAAAGTAATTTCCTTCAATTCTTCCCAATCCTGATCTTTTTCGGCCTTTCTTTTGTTAAGATCTTGTAGATCCTCTGCTGAACTAACAAGTCCTTTACTCTTTGCTATCATAGAGTAAAGTTTTCCTTACCATCGAACTTCTTAAAATCCATCTTGAATCCACTTGATCCCATGACTTCAAACAAGTCAAGAACAGATCTCTAACACCCTTCATGATTTCACACACCAGCAAAACTATCCTTCAAAGAAGATCTAACTAGCCCTAGATCCGCTTTCTAAACATCTGTATCACCATTCTTCCATGTAAACAATCTCCACCTTAATCTAAAGACAACCACGAAGGTGCAACAAATCCTGGATGTAGTAAATCCTAGGTGTCTTTCTTCCTTCCATGCAACACCGCTCTAATACCAAATGTCGAAAATGCACGCTCTTTCCACACGGATCGACGTGACCATCGGTGATTAGCCAAGCAACAAGGAAGTATTTCTCAAAAATTTAATGCAGAAGCACGATCAAATAATTCAAGAAATAGAGAAGAAGAGAAGAAGAGATTTTTAGAAGAAAAGAGCTTTTATTTAGTATGTTTTAGTACCATTACAATCTTGACATATTTTTAGTATATATACTTTATAAAAGGTCAAATCCAAGCTCATAGAAAAACTCTCCAAATCCAAATAATCTGTGTACATAAAATAATAACCCATAAAAATTGAGCCAATCCAGTTTCAGATTGAGCTAGCTAACTTGCGGTTGGATCAGCTCAGTCCCAGATTGAGCCAACCTAGTTATGCATCGTGTCAACAGCTCAAAAATGCTGCTTTCTATCTAGATTTTCCTCCGAGACCTAGTCGATCTAGTCCTGGACTAAGCCGATCTAGTTTCCAACTTAGTCGGCTCAGTCTCAGGGTGAGCCAGCCCAGTTTCTAAATTTTGCTAGGAGAGTTGATTTCTCTTCCGACTTGCTTCCATATTTTTATGACCTATCTTCTCATGTTTCCAAGACTTGGGAGTGCTACTTCTGAGCTCACAATTAAGGATCGAAATTATGATATTAAAGATCAAAATTATGACATTTTGTAGAGCAAACATCACCGAAAGTATAATTATGACATTAAAAGATAAAATTATGACATTAAGGATCAAAATTATAACATCCATGAATAAAAATAATTCAGAACGTAGAATTATGACATTGTTAGTCAGAATTATAACATTAAGGATTAAAATTATGACATCTGTAAATAGATATAATCCAGAATGCAGAATTATGATATTGTTAGTCAGAATTATGATATTATGGATCAAAATTATGATATTAAAGGGCAAAATTATGACATTACGTGTCAAAATTATGACATCGTGCATAGAAAATATCACCAAATGTAGAAATATGATATTAAGTATCAAAATTATGACATATGGCATAGGAAATGTTTTTGAAAGTAGAATTATGATATTAAGGCTCAAAATTAAGACATCTAATGCAGAATTATGACATCTAGTCAAACAAATGTTCCTGAACACTAGTTTATGATATATTTGTCAAAATTATGATAATTTTGGTTAAAATTATGACATCCTATCATAGTTAACATCCCTGAAGAAAGGATTATGAAAACTTGGTTAAAATTTATGATATTGTATATTAAATTTATGACAACCCTGCATAGGAAAATTTTCCAAATACAGAATTTTGATATCTTGTATCGAATGTATCCATCTTTTAGGTTAAAATTATGGCATGATGTTATAGAAAATATTCTTGAATGTAGAAGTTACAAAAATATGACATTAACGATATAAAAATTATCTTCATTTGCAAATAAATTTTTTGAAGCAAAAATCATCACACAAGTATTGGTTTCCATCACAGAAAACATTATCGAACGTAGAGCTATGACATCCTATGTCAAAATTATGATATCATTGGACATAAGTATATTTCAACTACCATAACATATTTTATTAAGGGAGATGGTTTGAAAAACCATCAGTTATGATATACATCAAAAAAACTTAAAGAGCAACGATATGATTACGATAAGTAGGCAGACCATTCCAATCAAAACAACGACATAAGCATTAGCATGTAAACCATCCATTTTGATGCGAACGCTGCTAGTTACCAAGCCACTAAGCCACGGTCCCATCTTCTCTGACACTTTCACCAGTAGCAGGCATTTCTTTCTATTTATAGAGAGCCAGGAATGAAGGGTACCGATCCACCATCCACATTAATATGCCATATGTTGCGACCTTATCGACTTGGAAGACTGCGCCTGCAGAGTGTTTTGTGACGTTCTCTTAGTGATACTTCCCGTGACATCAAAATATCGAGACTAATAAGAAAAAAAAAACCATTGGAAAATAACTCAAAAATAAGTCAAAGAAAAAACCTATTGGGAAATGACTCAAAAATAAATCTTAAATTTAGAGCATAGAATCTTATAAATATGGCGCAAAAAATTATTAAATGCATAAGTATAACATTCTGGCATAGAATATGCTGATGAATACATAATTATGAGGTACTTGATCAAAATTATAATATTAAGGATCAAAATTATCATATAATGGCAATTCGAATATAGGATTATGACATTCTATGTCAAAATTATGATATTAAAGATCAAATTAAAGACATCGCAAAATAGAAACATCTCCTAATATAGAATTATAATATTAAGAATTAAAATTATGACATTCATTATCAAAAAAAAATATCAAATACAGAATTTTTTTATTCTATGTCAAAATTATGACATTAAGAATCAAAATTTTGATATTAATGATCAAAATTATGATATCATTTCAACACGAATGCAGGATTATAATATCCTATGTCAAAATTATGATATTAAAAATCAAAATTATGATATCCTAGAATAGAAATAATATCAAATGCAGAATTATGACATCCTGTGTCAAAATTATGATATTAAGAATCAAAATTATGATATTCCGACATAAGAAACATCCATAAAAGAAGAATAATGACATTCTGTATTAAAATTATAATATTAAGAATCAAAATTATAACACCCATGCACAAAAATTATGACTATTGATATTCAAAATTTGTTGAACTCAGAATTTTGACATCTTGTATCAAATTTTAACTCTATCAAGGATAAAATTTATGACAATGTCTGACAGAAACATCTCCAAATGCAGCATTATAATATCCTATATCAAAATTATGACATGTAAGTTTAAAATTATGATATCATGATACAAAAAACTATCTTGAAAGCTTTTCTTATAGAAATATGACATCCTATATCAATATTATAAAATCAAGCAGAGAAAAAGCTTTACTGAAGGTAATAAAATATAACTTCTAATGTATAATATCATAAGTTTCACCTATAACTTCATAAATTTGTCTCTATCTCTTGTGTTAGTTGGCTAGATATAAAAGCATCAAACTCTTCCAAAAATGGATTGGATGATGGATGATTGGTAGAGGCTGTTTGTTGTACTAGCTCCATAGCTTCTTGTAGAGTCATTCTCTATCTTTTAGCAGGCCTTTTATCATTATCTTTGGTAGATGGATATTCTTTTTATTCTCCTCTCTTGGTCATTCCTTTATGGCAATATTAACCGGATCCCGAATAGAAAGTTCTGAATGATGCTGTGCTGAACAATTAACATCTACCGCTCTTCTGAATAATGGAGTCAGATTAGTCATCACTAGGTTAAAAGCATCTTCAGACATAGAGGCAACATCCACAAGCTTCATCATCCGATGACTCATCAAAGCATACCTATATCATAATTATAGTTATCATCGAATATCATAATTATAGTTATCATAGAATATCATAATTATAGTTACCTAGATTTTCTGATACTTCTATCATAAAATTAAACATCGCAATCTAAAATATCGAATGTTGACCCTGAGATTGATTTTGATGATTCCAAAATATTAAGTATATTATGTATCTAATCATGTGTTTCAAGAATGTGTGTAGAATTTTTCAAGTATCTAAAATAAAAAAGTTATCTCAAGAATAAATCCTCTCAAGATGCCATGCCAAAATACTTAAAAGAGTAAATTCACACATATTTGGATGGCTTGGTATGAAGAAAGTATAATTAAAAGAAGAGAAATTAAAATTGAAGAAAGCAATTATGTTTAAAAGAGTTTGGGGCCAAGAAACTCAAGTTTGGAAGGTCAAACATTGAAAAAAAATGAATTCAAAATTTTTTGAGACATCTCAAATTTTTTTTGAGAGCTCTTGAGTGGTTTGGCATAATGAAATAGTATTCTGACACAGTCTTGAGAGGTCTCAAGTTAAATTGGAGATGTCTCATTCTCAGGAGACAGAAACTTCATTTCTGTGCTTTGAGAGTGAGAGGTCTCGCAACAAATTTCTCGAGAGATCTCGTGGTTTTGGCCAGACATCTCGTAAAAAATTGAGAGATCTCAAAATCTGATGAGAGGTCTCATAAAAAATCAAGAGGTCTCGATCTGCATGGACAGCTTTCAATGGATAGTTTTTCAACGGCTATTTTTTGACCCCAGCAGCTATTTCAAAGCTTCCAATGGCTAGAACTCTTACTCCAACCTTCTCTAAAGGTATTTAAAGATGGAGAATCAATTGAAAGAAATAGAAGAAAGAGATTAAGAGATTTAGAGAGAGAATCTTTCAAATTTTATGAGAAACATTGAATATTCAAAGGAAAAAAAAGAGAGGAGTGTTGTGCACAGATTTCAGCAAGCTTTCAAAGCAATCTTCTCCAACATCTTCCACATCCTCTCAAGCATAATTTGAAGAAAAGCTAAGCTTCAATCATGCACATTATCGGCGTGTTCTTTAGAATTTAAAAGAGCTTTTACTCTATTTTTATATTATGCTAAAATTTTACTTGTATTTTTTTGATTTCATTACAAGTTTCTTTGGAGGAAAGAAACTTAGAGTTTAGGCCTGTCCAAGCCCAGAATTGGATATTGTAGGTTTTGATTGGTGATCCCGAAAAACCAACTAGGTTGTTAGTGAATCTGAAAAACTAACGGTGTTAGATTTTGGTTGAGGCTCCTATGAAAACTAGCTAGGTTTGTTTGTGAGCCTGGAAAAATAAACATACTATAATCAAGAGTAGATTATAGTAGAATTTTTAAGAAAAGCTTGGGAAGTGGACGTAGGAGTGGGTTGCTCCGAACCACTATAAATTTTTATGTGTTTGGTTGTGCTTTTTTCTTCTATCTCTCTATATACTTTGCATTCTTATAATTCTTACTTTACTTTTATAGTTTAATTTTGTTACCTTAATTCTGCTGATCATATTATATACATCTCATCCTCACCACTTAGATTAAAATCAAAGCACATAATTGCTTAGAGTTAAATTTGGCCAAAGCTTTTATAAGAACCCAATTCATCCCTCCCTTGGATTGCTATCTCTAGGCAACAATTGGTATCAGAGCAAGTGCTTTGTTAATGATTATTGACCTAACCATCTAGAGCTAAAGATTATGGTAACCCAAATGGAGTCTTTGTTTAATGAAGGATATTCTGTAGATAGACCTCCACTTTTTAACGACTCACATTATAGTTATTGAAAAGCATGCATGCGCATCTTCATACAAGCATATGATTATAACCTATGAAAGATTATAATCGATGGCTCACACATCCCCAAAGCATTGAAAGAGTATGATAAAGAAATGGCCCAACTTAATGCTAAGGCCATGAATATACTTTATTGCTCCTTAGAGTTAAATATATTTGATGCAATATCTTCATGTATTTCAGCAAAAAATGTATGGAAGAGATTGGAAAAAATTTATGAGGGAGCAAATCAAATAGAAGAATCAAGCTTCCAGGAAGAAAAAGAAGCTCACCCTAGCATATGCATCATGGCTCATAAGGATGAAAAGAGGAAGAAGAGGAAGAAACAAAAGAAAACGAAAGCATTGATTAAGGAAGAGCAAAGCAAAGAAGAAAAGAATGAGAAAAAGAAAGAAAGCATCATAAATCCTTGCTTGATGGCTCAAAATGATGAGGTAAACATTGATAATTCTTCTAAATTTATATTTGATGAGCTTCAAGAAGCCTTTAATGAACTTATGTATGAATTTAAAAAGTTAAGGCAGAAAAGTAGGGAGCTTAAAAAGAATAATTTTAATTTAATGGAAGAAAAGAATTCTTTAGCTAAAGAAAAAAAAATCTGATTAAATCTAAAAATTCTTTAGATAAAGAAATTCTTGAGCTTAAAAAGGAAAATGATATTCTGAAATCTTTCCTAAAAGAAAATGAAAATCTTTCAATTAAAAAGAAAGAGATCTTGGAAGAAAATAAGAAATTAAGAAGAGAAGTTGAGGTTTTGAAACCTATAGCTAAAAAGTTTACAATTAGCTTTAAAAATCTTCAATCCTTGGTAAAATCCAATGGGGCTATTTTCAATAAAACAGAAATCAATTTTACTACTTCAAGAAAATAGCAAACTACAAAAGGTATTTTTACAAGAGCTTCCATCAAAGATCATTCCTTTAAGTGCTTTAAATGTAATCAAATTGGCCACAAGATTTTGGAATGCAACTTTAAAAAAATTGGTCAAACCTTGATAAGACAAATTTGGGTTTCAAAAGGAACCTTAAATACTAAGTCCTATGGACCCAAGATGGCTTGGGTACCAAAAGTTTTGAAGTAATCTTGCAGATTTGCCAAGGATCCAATGCTCTTAAAAGAGAAAAACATCTTTATTTGGATTTCTTGAATGTCAAGATGATGGATGATGATTGTTGATATAATCTAAACCTTTTTTTTTATCATACCATCAATGATTGTTAAAATCTTTTTGATTGAATGAATCCTTTAATTAATATGCTTGCATATAAAATTTCTTGCTTGAAATACTTCTTATGTTTAATGGATTGATTTTGATGCTTGCAATGAATTCATATGATGTTATTAAATGTTTTGATTTTAAAGATTAATATGCTCTCCTCTATATATCATGCTATGGATGAAATAATTTATTTTAAAATTCAGCATAATATTTTAAGTCTCTCCACATCGATTTTATAATTAATGAATTTAAATTAAAAGATTCTTATTGGATATGAATGTTTTAAATTGCTAAATATTCATAAAGAACTTCAGTTTTAATTATTTGATATCAAACAACTTACTATTATCATGTATCTGATTGATTTATCTTTTGGCAAAAAGAGAAGAATGTCTTTGTTTTAAATATGATTTTACATAGCTATATGTTTGATATGATATCATTTGAAACAAATTCAAAAAATACATACCTTTTTTTAATCTAATTGCTTGATATTTTTTATGAAAATGAAGAAATGATCTTTTTGAAGAACGACTGAAATTTTTTTTATGATTTTCCTTAACTAATTTGCTGATATCAATTCAAATTGATTTATCATTCTAAATTCTTAAACTATTTAATTTGAATCAATTCATCTTGATTTAATTCAAAACTAAAATCATTGGTATCAAACTAAATTTGCAAATTAATCTTTAAATGGTATTGAACTAAGAAAATCATAATTTGATCTAAAACTTAGTTTAATTGGTATCAAGAAAATCTTTCAAAGAAATGACTCTATTGTTAAAGTAAGGGGAAGAAAATATTAAAGATGAAGTAATCATTTAATAAAAAAAGCCTTTAAAATTAAAAATATATTTTAATTAAAAATTTAAATTTAGTGGTTAAATTTGTGTTGAATTTGCTTGATTTGAAATAAAGAAGGGAAGAAAGTTGAAAAGTAAATTAATCTTGCTATAAGTATTAAAAACAAGGGGAGAGATATTTTCTAACTTGATTTGATTAAAAAAATTTTGACTAATTTGAAAACATATTCTTACTCCAAGGAATAAATTTTGAAATCTATTTGAAAATTCAAATTTGATCCTAAATTTCTCATGTGCATTGCAAAATTCTTATAAATTATTTATTTTAAAATAATATTTTACTCAAAGCAATAAATTTGAAAATATGACTATGTTATGCTTTGATACTATTTATTTTACTTTGCTCGATACATTCTTGATACATATCTTTTCCAAATCTAATTGACCAAAATTTCTTAAGAAAAGAAAAGTTAAAATATTAAAGTATATATTATGCTTGATTTCATATTCAAATATTTTGAAAAGCTCTATTTCTCTTAAAACTTAAAAGTGTATATTTGAAAATCTGAATAAAGATCATATTCATTGAAAAAGAGGAAAAGCATATAATATTTAAATTTAAGCTAATTTCTAAAATTAAAATAAATATTTAAAACTCATTTTGAGTCAAATGATACAATCATATTATTGATTTTGATGATTTTTTTTTTTTTCATGAGCTTTTTGATGCTATCAAAAAGGGGAAGAAGAATGTTGAGTATATGCTTGAAGAAACTCAATGAATTATATTGATACTTGAAATGAAAACTTAATATTCACGATATGAATTAAAATATTTTTTATGAGTATATGAAATATGTGAAATACGAAGAGAAAATCCTGATTTTTCGGATCAAGTTCGTTCAGATCTGATTAGATCAAGAGATATATTTCAAAAAATTTTCTCTTTGATCCTAATCAGATCTGAGATGTTTTAGATCTGATTATTATAATTTTAGAAATAAAATAAAATTTAGATAAATTAAATCAAATTTAATTTACCTTGATATGGGTAATCCTATTACCCATTGATGATCCTATATGCAGTGAAAGGTTCTGGATCTAGCCACGCAAGTGCCTGGCCTCTATCGGTATCCACTCGAGCTGGATCTGGAGATCCTCTTCTTCTCTATCAGATTTGGATCTGATTTGGAGGATCTTCAAAACTCCTTTCGAAGATCAGCAGTCGTCCTTTGCAGCAGTGCAGCCTTCTAGCTTTCAGTCGTCTTTCTTTGATCTGGATCGCACCAACCAAGCTCCAAAACTCTAGAAGCGATTGTACACCAACCTTCCGGATCAATCACCATCCTCGGATGATCCTTATGGTCAGAGCATTTTATGAGTTAACAATGATTATTCATATCTTAAATTTTCAACTCTTGAAAATATGAATTATCATTACTATTAACTCGAAAGATGTATCACAGACACTAAATACACATATGGGATAGAAAATAACCCATTTTATTTATTATAGTCATAATTACAATTTTGCTCCTAGAAGTGTATTACAAGTGTCAGCCAATTCTGGCTTCTAGGGCACATATATCTAACAAAATAAACCAAAAGAATAATTGAGAATATTCAATAAATTATATTGATACTTGAAATGAAAACTTAATACTCACTGATATGAATTAAAATATTTTTTATGAGTATATGAAATATGTGAAATGAACCAAAAGAATAATTAAGAACATTCATGAAGTACTCATTCATGTGTTTAATCTATACTTCATGATATTTTTTAGTAAAATACATAGAAATACATTATTTGCTTTTATTGTGCATATACTCAAGATTTTGTGATCATCAAAAAGGGAGAGATTGTTGACCCTAAGATTGATTTTGATGATTCCAAAATATTTAGTATATTATGTATCTAATCATGTATTTCAAGAATGTGTATAGGATTTTTCAAGTATCCAAAATGAAGAATTTATCTCAAAAATAAATTCTCTCAAGATGCCATGCCAAAATACTTAAAAGAGTAAATTCACACATATTTGGATGGCTTGGTATGAAGAAAGTATGATTGAAAGAAAAAAATTAAAATTGAAGAAAGCTATTATGTTTAAAAGAGTTTGGGATCAAGAAAATCAAGTTTGGAAGGTCAAACATTGAAAAAAAATAAAGTCAGAATTTTTTGAGATGTCTCGAATTTTTTTGAGAGCTCTCGAGTGGTCTAGCACAATGGAACAGTATTCTGGCACAGTCTCGAGAGGTCTCGAGTTGAACTCGAGATGTCTCATTCTCAGAAGATAGAAACTTTATTTCTGTGCTCTGAGAGTGAGAGATCTTGCAGATTTCTCGAGAGATCTCACGATTTTAATGAGACGTCTCATGAAAAATCGAGAGATCTCGAAATCTGACGAGAGATCTCGATCTGCGTGGACAGCCTTTAATGGATAGTTTTTCAACAACTATTTTTCGACTCCAACAGCTATTTCAGAGCTTCCAATGGCTAGAACTCTTACTCCAACCTTCTCTAAAGGTATTTAAAGGTGGAGAATCAATTGAAAGAAATAGAAGAAAGAGATTAAAGGATTTAGAGAGAGAATCTTTCAGATTTTGTGAGGAACATTAAATATCCAAAGAAAAGAAAAAAGAGAGGAGTGTTGTGCATAGATTTCAACGAGCCTTCAAAGCAATCTTCTCCAACATCTTTCACATCCTCTCAAGAACAATTTGAAGAAAAGCCAAGCTTCAATCGAGCACATTATCAGCTTATTCTTTAGAATTTAAAAGAGCTTATACTCTATTTTTTATATCATGCTGAAACTTTACTTGTATTTTTTTTATTTCTTTATAAGTTTCTTTAGGGGAAAGAAACTTGGGGTTTAGCCCCGTCCAAATCCAAAATTGGACATTATAGGTTTTGGTTGGTGATCTCGAAAAACCAATTGGGTTGTTAGTGAATCCAAAAAATTAATGGTGTTAGGTTTTGATTGGTACTCCTGTGAAAACTAACTAGGTTTGTTTGTGAGCCTGAAAAAACAAACATACTGTAATCAAGGGTAGATTATAGTGAAATTTTCAAGAAAAGCTTGGGGAGTGGACGTAGAAGCGGGTTGCTTCGAACCACTATAAATCTTTGTGTATTTATGTTGTGCTTTTTTCTTATATCTCTCTATATACTTTGCATGCTTATAATTCTTACTTTATTTTCATAGTTTAATTTTATTATCTTAATTCTATTCCTCATATTATATACTTCTCATCCTCACCACTTAGATTAAAATCAAAGCACATAATTGCTTAGAGTTAAATTTGGCCAAAGCTTTTATAAGAACCCAATTCACCCCCCTCTTAGGTTACTACCTCTGGGCAACATCGAATCTATATTTCATGTCCTAGCATCATTTGTTAAGAAAGTACTTTTCAAGAATTCGAAACACTTCATTTTGATGGAGAACTAATAAGGCGTGCTTGCATAAGTATCCTCTGAACTTAAATGATCGGCACTAGCATTTCACTTCTTCTAATTGGCTGGACCAAGTAACAGTATAGTTTTTTATAATCTTCTTCTTAATTTTGGTAACTTTAAATCTCTTAAATGACCTCATAGAATATGTAGCGAAGCTGTCAGATTCTTCAATTAATTTAGCATTTGATGCAACCATCTCAAGTACCTTATTCTGAATTTTTTTGAATAAGCACCTAGCATACATAGTTGCTGCTTGCCTCTCAAATGGCAAGGATATTTTAAGGAAAGCATTTGTTTGCAAGAAGATATTGTCTTGCTCATTTTTTACTTCGAATCTTTTCTCCAAAGCATCCTCATACTTCTCAATGAATTCCTTTAGTATTGTCTTCGAATTCACAAACCCATCAAAGAAGTGATTTATGCTCTCACTCCTCGTAGAGGACATACCTAGAAAAAAAGTTAGGACCAAAGAGTATTAGTGATATTGTGTTAGTGTCATTGGATATCATTCAAAACTTAGCAAAAAAAATCAAAAAAAACAACCTTTGATTCCAACATACCTACAAAGAAGGTATCTTTAAGATAAACAGGAATTCATTTATCTCAGCATTCATAGAGATCATACAACCAATCTATAACCTTGCATTATTCATACTTGTCCATGAGTTATCTTTATTTTTTCTCAAAAGATTGTGTAGTTACAGTGTCATATACAGCCTCATCAAATTCAACCATGAATTTAGAATGCACTATGCATATATGGCCTATCTTTTCAGAGATCTTCTTCAAAATATGCCAAAGACAGAACCAATATCGTGCATTTGGAAAAATTGCCTTGACAGTAGCCTCGATCACCTTATCTTGGTCGATGATTATGGCATTAGGCGCTTGGCCACCATTTTCATCCAGTCATGACTGAAACACCCATTTAAAGGTCTCCATTGTCTCATCTAACAATAATGCACAGCCAAGCAAGGTGGACTGTCCATAGTGGTTAACTCCAACAAATGGATAGAATGGCTTTTTAAATGTGTTTGTGAGATAAGTGGAGTCAAATGTCAATACATCCGAAAAGTAAGTGCATGCCATTCTTGACCTTAGATGGATCCAGAACATAGATCTTAACTGCGCATTGTCATTCAAGTCCAAAGTATAGTAGAAATTTGCATTCTTAGCTTGCATTTGCATAAAGTGGATAACCATTGACTGTGCATCTCCTTCTTTCAGCTGACTTTAACATTTTTGGCAAATATAATTATGAGCATCCTTCTCCATGAATTTCAGTTGCCTTCTTCCCCCTTTTCTTCTTGCAATGGTAGAGTATATTTGATGAGTTGTAGGTATATTCATGACATGTATGTTGCTAATCTCTGCTTTTTTCTAGTGTGCTGATCTTTCTATGAGATCGTAGAAAATGGATAGTTGTTATGGACAGCTTATGGTGTGTTCTAGAATAATGTTATCCAATCTCCACTTTTCGATCTTGGAATCAATTCTGACTTTTATCGACGTCTTACAATCAATTTTATTGGTGTCCCTAGGATTCATGGAATTATCTGATTTCTTAGATTTTCCTAACCTCCAGCGTACTAGATGTTTGAAGCAACATACATTATTCTTATTGGATCTATTGCACGCGATTGTGATTCCAAAATTGACTCTTCTTGCATAACTATTGTAGAAATTGTATACATTTGTTATTGAATCGAATTCCATTCCAGCATGAGGATCTACATTATCCTTATCTGCAAATGTTGCACAAGAAGGAGATGGATTCTCAAGA
The DNA here is from genome assembly GCA_006176705.1 of Cocos nucifera. Lineage (NCBI taxonomy): Eukaryota > Viridiplantae > Streptophyta > Magnoliopsida > Arecales > Arecaceae > Cocos > Cocos nucifera. The sequence goes on along the minus strand of QRFJ01004189.1, from coordinate 43,166 downwards.
AAACCATCAGACAAAAGCTCGTCCATCTGATCATTTGTAGGAATATCTATAGAAGATATACAGAAGGTTAATTCAAGTCATAAAATATATATAGAAGTTATAAATATAAAATTCTTTGACAATATTAGCATACCATCTCATAATTTTGATCTACGATATCATAATCTTGACACATGATGTTCTAATATTGCCAAACAACCTTCGGAAGGTCTTTTACCAAACATAATGTCATAATTTGGATCTCTGATGTCATAATTTTGATCTCGAATATCATAAGAAAGTCATAACTAACATCTGAAAGATGTTTTATTCATAATATTAATATATAATATCATTATCTTGACACAGGATATCATAATATTGTTAAAACTATCTTTAGGAGGCCTTTAACCAACAAGATATCATAAATTTGATATACGATGTCATAATTTTGATCTGCAATATCATAAAAATATCAAAATTGATAGTTGGATGGTATTTTTATCATAATATTAAAGTATAATATTATAATTTTGAAACATAATGTTAGTTTTGTCAAAACAACCTTCGGAAGGTCTTTTATCAAAAAAATATCATAATTTTGACCTACGATGTTATAATTTTGATCTATAATATCATAAAATATGATAAAATCATCTCCTACTAGGTATTTTTTTATTATATTAACATATCATATTATAATTTTGATAAAAAATATCATAATATTATCAAAACTATCTTTGCAAGACTTTTTACCAATAAGATGTCATAATTTTAACCAACGATGTCATAATTTTGATCTATAATATCATAATTTTGATCTAAAATATCATAAAAATATCAAAACCTAATTTTATACAAAAATTATGACATCCTAATCAAACATGATATCATAACTTTGACATAAAATATCATAATAATATCAAAAACTATATTCAAAAAGTATTTTGACTACACGATGAAATAATTTTTACTTGAAATGTCATAATTTTGAATAGCTATCATAATAATGTCTACAACTTTCATCCGATAGAGTTTTGTATACAAAAAATTATAATTTTAATTTATAATATCATAATTATGATTATTAATGTCATAATTATGATACAAGATGTCATAATTCTACGTTCAAATTTATTTCTATTCCAGAATATCATAATTTTGATCATTACTATTATAATTTTGACCCTTAATATCATTATTCTATATTCTGAGATATTTGTTTTATGGGATATCATAATTTAGACTCTTAATGTCATAATTTTGATTCTTAATGTTATAATTCTGCATCTGGAGATGTTTGCTGTGTCGGATGTCATAATTTTGATTCTTAATGTCATAATTTTGATACAGAATATCATAATTCTGCGTTCAAAAATATTTTTCTTTTTGAATATCATAATTTTAATTATTAATATCATAATTTTGACATAGAATATTATAATTCTATGTTTGAAAATATTTCTCTTCCTAGATGTCATAATTTTGATCATTAATGTCATAATTTTGACATAAAATATCATAATTCTATATTTGGCTTTGTTTTTATTCTAGGATGTCATAATTTTGATCTTTAATGTCATAATTTTATCATTATTATGATATTGTAGGTCAAAATTATGACCTTCTTAAATGAAAATAATCCTATATCAAAATTATGATATTAAGGGTTCAAATTATGACATCCTGAAATAAAAATATCATGGAACATAGAATCATCCTCGATATCATAATTTTGGGAGGCATTTTACCAACTAAATGTCTTAATTTTGACCTATAAGCTCATAATGTCATGCTATATTTTGGACCTTGTACGTCATTATGACATGTCAAAAACTATTCTAGGTAGAAATCATGACATCAGGACTTAGTATATGACTTCTGGTAGGATTTTATATAACATAAACTTTTAAAACTAAAAAAAAAAATCTTGTTTGAGCATGCTTAACGCATTAATTTCATTTAACTACCAAAGAAGCTACTATATTAAAAGAACTACAAAAAAGTTGTAATAAAGAATCGATAAACGGTATTTTACTTTCTGATGGATGGAATATGTTGGTTGGATGGGATAATAAAGAATCAACAACCTCGGACGCGCAATGGTTCCTGCAAACTAAATCTTGGATACTTAGAGGCTTAGAAAACAAAAGAAGAAAGAGAAATACAATATTTGATGTTCAAAAAATGTGAGAAGAGAGAAATATAGCTCTGAAATGTCCAACCATAATGCAAAATACTAAAAACATTTCATTTTGAAGGAAAAGGACAATTTCATCATACAAAATTTGAAAAACATATTATTACATGCATTAATGTGTTCGGCAATGGAACTCCACCCCCGCCCCTATTTTCTTCGTGTCATCAAAAGCCTAGTTGGATGCGAAAAGACAGCCATTGCATCATGCCATTAGGGCTCTAGGTGGACCAATCGAAAGTCGCGGTGTGCTCTACATCTAAATTTTTTCACCGCAAGTGGTGTAGAAAGTATTACCCATGAAATATTGCTCAGGCTGAGAGTGGAGAGCTTAGAGCAGAGTTGTTAGCATATTATTTGACTACTAAGGTGAGCTCATACATTATCGCTAGGGTTGGTTCAAGTGCTAACTCATATTTGTTCCTTTTCTTCAACTCTCCTTGAGGCAATTTCTATTTGATCACCCTAGATAATAGCAGAAACTCTAGTTACAAAGTGGAGGAATGTACTAGGCCATCGGCCTAAAGCAGCCCCTTCAAATTTAGTCCTTGACTATGAAGCAAGAAGAGACACACCTTGGATTTGACTAAGGGTCTTCTTGGTTCTAGGACCACCTACCAATCATTACATAAGATCAGTAAAAACTCAAAGGATGGAGAGATGCTAGGATAAAAGTCAAATTGATAGAGGGATTAACCAACAATTGTTTTGAGGATCCAAACATGGGCATACCATTTTGTTGTTCATCTTAACACCTTTGATTCTAAGGATACTCTAGCTTAAACCTTGCCATAACCTTGATCATAATACATATACTTTTGAAGGTTAGGTTTCTCTAAGATTCTAACACTTCCATATTGCAAATTAGTTGGTAGGCTTGCTTACTATGTGTGACTACCATCTATCAGGCTAAAAACTATAGCTCCAATACTTAAGGAAACTATGGTATGCAATATTGGTCAATCAACACATTGATCAACCCCTCAAGCTTCTTCATAATCACAATCAATGAAATCTCCTACTCTGTCATGCCCCCAACCTGAGATCATAAGCCGAGGGTCATAGCAACCGCCACACACTTATAGAAAACTCTCCCCATAAGTATACAAGGCATCTTATCATACTATCATAAAATAACAGCAAAATAATTAATCATAAATTATATCTAAAATTTGATTAAATTAAAATCTAATTTCAATATTCCATAAAATTCAATAACTTTCAAAAGATCTTACACTAACTTCAATAAAATTTTCTGTCTAAAACATGAGTATCGATTTTCTACTTCTAATCATTCTATCTGTCTCTAATTACTCTTTCTGACATACTCCCGTATCATCTAGATTTTTGAGATCTATAAAAATAATAAAATAGGGGTAATAAGCTAAACAATCCAGTAAGCAATGATCACTTCAATTAGCTTTTATCAGGCAAATAAAATAAATCATCATTTTATAGAAAATAAACATATAGAGTTTATTAGTTCAAAACCAATTTTGATTATGCATTATTTTTAAAATATTATCATGCCAAATTCAATTTTTTCAAGTTTCTCTCAAGAGTTCAAATTTCTTTTAAGTTATCAAATTCTTATCAATCATTCTTTTATTCTTATCATTCTTATCGTTCTTATCATTCTTATCATTCATTCTCATCAGTCATGAGCTATGACCATATTATCTCTATGGTAGGGTCATAATACCACGTATCTTTTTGTGGTGAGCTACGAATCATCTGGCAGCAATATCCTTCAGAGCTGCTAGTCTGCTAGCGGTTAGTCACTGGTCTGCTGGTGACATAAATTCTTAGGACTAAATCTTTACCAATGTATAAGCCCCCATTGGCGGGATCCTCCATATAGTCAGGCTGAGAGTTAAAATTATTTTAATTTATATTTTTTTCATAATTTATATTTTTTATTTCAGTTCATTAAGAATGTACATAATCATATGGTATCGAAATCAATCAAGTATAATACATAATAAGATCAACATTTTCAATCATACTTCATCATAATATTTCAAAAATAAGATACTTTCAATAACAAAATATCATTCATCAAATTCATGTATCATTTCATAAATCATGTCAAGAAAATACATTATAATATGTCGATAAATCTAGAAAAAGTGAAACATTACTTATCTCGTACGTATTCCAATAAATTCATATTATTCTTGTAATTTTTTTTCAAAATCTTCTATTCATATATCATATTGTAATACCCCCAATTCCAATAATTATAAACCATGCCAATAAACTAAAAAGATAGGTTGATGGTAATTACATTCAATGGTTTGGGTCAGTCTGGTCATCCTAACCTCATCGATCAAGATTAGACTAGGAAATAGTTGGTTTAGAATCTATTTATCTAGGTCAAATTGGATTCGAAGTGGTAGGATTGAAAATCTTTCATTGAGTTCATAAATCAAGTGAAGAGATAAAATTAGAGGAGAGAGAAACTATGAAGATGAATCAAAACTAATCAAGCGATATAGTTCAATAATCCGATTAATCAAATCAAGATAGTTTAAATCAAATCATGATAAAATTATCCCACAGATAATTCAATAAAATCATAGATAATAAAATTTAAAGATATCTGATTTAGTTAAGATGGGTGTCGGTACATTATCCGACAAATCATAGCTCAGGACCTTCTTTACAAGGGTCATTCAAAATTCATCATCAATCTTTTCAAAGATCTAAAAAATTCTAAGAGAGATTATGAGAAAATACAAGCAATATAGAGAGAAAATTTTAGAAAAAAAAAGTTCTAGAGAGAGAAAGTTGTAGAGAAAGAAAATGAAGAGGGAAAGAGAGAGGAGAGAGAAAAATCTTTTTCTTTCTTTTCTTTTTCTTTTTTTGCTTTCCCTTTTTTTCTAAAATCCAATAATCATGTTAGAAAGAGAAAGGAGATAGAGAGAGAAAATAAAACTTTAGAGAGAAAATGGGATTCAGATTCAGAGGAGGGAGAGAGGAAAGAGAGAGAAAATTCCTCTCTTCTTTTCTCCTTTTTTCTTCTTCTTTTTCCCTTTTTCTTTCTTTATTTTTTCTTTTCCTTTTTTTCTTTTCCTTTTTTTCCTTCTTCCTGTTATTTGCTCTGGAGGAATAGGGGACCCTAAGGTCCCCCTTTTTTATTTTCTTGAACCGAAGGCCATGGCTGCCCGCCAATGGCTGGCAGCCATCGGGGCTACGACAACACAACCCAAAGGGAACCAATCTGGTGGTCGGCATTGACCACTAGTGCTAAAAAATCAAAAGCAAAGGGTGGAACACTCAAAATAGGGGAAGATTCAAGAAGAGTTTTTCCAATGAATTTGACGACCGACGATCATGCTTGGCGTGATGGGAATGAAGAAAAAAGAGAGACGAAGGAGGGAACATGCTTACCTTGGGCTCCAGCAGCCTCTCCAACTTGATTTTCTGATGAGCACAATGAAGGCTTCCGTGAAGAAGATCCGATGATCCTCGTCGGTTTGAGCCTTGGTTTTTGGTTGGAAAATGGGGGAAGGCTTCTTCCCTTTAAATAGATATGGTGGGGGAGGAGTTTCACTCCTCCTCGGTGGTAGATTTCGACTCTAATAGGGAGTCGGTCGGGGGAGAAGAAGACTCCCTACAGGAGTCTTCTTCTTCTTCTTTTTTGGGTTGGTGCTTTGAGATCTGTGTGGGGGGTTTGGATTTAGGGCTGGGGCATCACATTCTTCTCTCTTAAAAGAAATTTTGTCCTAAAATTTTCTATCAAGGATTTTCAAACCTTAGGGTTCATCACAATCATGATGTTATTAAAATAAAGTTCAATTCCTCAAAACTTGATTCTTCCTATAGATGATCGAAATCAAATCCATCACAAGATAGGAGAACATATTAATATGAATCATAGAGTGATATCCAAATCAGTCGAGAATTGAAGAAAATATTTTCTCTCATCCATGCTTTCAAATGTTAAAAGATTCATCATTCTAATCTCATCCTTGACATTTTGATATTCTAATTCTCGATACAATTTCATCAGTAAATCATTTCATAAGGAAAAAGTCAATACCCTAAAAGTATATCCTAATCAGAGCCATTCTTTTCTTGAAATCAAAATTGATATCTTAATTTTAAACAAGGATATCAAGTTTCTTGCCAAAACTATCAGTTGCTCATAATTTAATCAATATACTATAAGATCATAAACAAACCTTATTGTATTCTCAATATATGGATGCTCGAGGATAAGAAAATCTAAGAACAAAATCAAGAATCGATAAACAATCTCAATTCTTTCTAACAAATAGAAAATATAGGATTCAATTCTTAGGATAAAGAAAATCTCTTTAGATATTTCAAATCCAAAATCAAGAACCAAAGGTCCACTCATTAAAATGATAAAAATTTTCTTATCATAGTAAATAGGAGCTCTTCTTTTGAAAATCACATAACAACATCTAAAATAATTTCAAAATATTACTCTTTTCATTATCAATGAATTTCTTGTACAAGAAATATCTAATTATGTCATTTATCATAATTCTTTAACTCAGAAAATCAACATCCCTGACTTACTCAAAATAATCAAGATCACCATGCTTTCGCTGCGCACTCTGATCTAACAATCAAAATTTCTTAGGTTCACGAAATAATTTTGATCAAAATTTTTCTCTATCCTATAAATAAAAAAGATCTAAAATTTTAGATTTCTTTTGAAACCAAATATTAACTTCCAATTCTCATTCCTAGTTTTCGCCTGGTGCACATTAATCTTGATTAACTCTTGAGTCCAATATCACATTCAAAACCATCATACAAATCTACTATAGTCTAATATGAATCAAATCTTAATTCTGGTATCAATTCAATTAGATAATTTTAAATTAAAATCCTATAAGTTTAATCAATAAGAAATTTCGATGATGCTCCACCAAGTTTGGACATAAAATCAAAACATATAATTAATTTCAAATCATAATCTTTTCTAATGTTTCTTTCATCAAGATCCTTACTATCTATCAAATATTCTTTCATAACAATCATACAAGCCTTTTAAAATCAAATTTCTATATAATTCTAGATTTATCAAGGACCTCAATATCAAAGGCAAAAGAACTTTGTTGGGGACAAACCTCGCTCCCGTCGAAGTCCAACTTGATGCTTAGCCTAATACAACTGATAATCATAGAAGAGCTTCGATTGAAAATTCTCCTCCAGTGGTCGGATCCCAGTCGAATTTCTCCAACGGTCAAACATTAGCCGAACTCCTTCAGTTGGTCGAACTCTTCCAGCGGTCAAACCTTAGTCGAACTCCTTCAGCTGACTAAACTCCTCAGCAGTCGAGCCCCAGTCGAACTCCTCCAGTGGCCGAACTGCTCCCGGACTTCTTCCACAATCAAACTCCTCTAGGAGCCAAACTCCTTCCGAATCCCTTCTTCAATCGAATTTTTATAGGATCCGAACTTCTTTCGGACTCCTCCTTCAGTCAAGTTTCTATAGAAGCCAAACTCCTTTCGGACTCTCCCTTTAGTCAAGTTTCTATAGGAGCCAAACTCCTTCCAAACTCCTCCAGCGATCGAACTTCTTCTGGACTCCTCCTTCAGCTAGCATCCCTCCCGGGTGATTCCCTCTAGTCGTATCCCCCTTAGGAGTCCGAACTCCTCTGAATTGAAGTATGTCGAAGTTCTTCATCGACCAATGCCTACTTCCTTTAAACTTTGATTATTGAATCTCAACGAACGATCACTATCAGTCTGACGACACCTCTTCCTCTTCGTACCAAACCCTACATGGCCCCGAGCAACTCAGTATCGGACGGCTGTAGCTGTTACTATCAATCTACTATAGGCTTTGTCTATAAAAAAAGATCCTTCAGATATGTTTTCTCTAAGATCTCTTCTCCTTTCCGAAACTCTATCGAACTCTTTCTTGAGCACTCCATTTTTGTTGGCCAGAAGAGCTGATTTGATCGTCGAAGGATCCCGCCAGAGCCACCACCACTGACTCTAGATAGAACTTTATTTTGCAGATCATCGATGGCAATCTCATCTTCTTCGACTCCAACTCGATCCGACGTCAATCAGATTCTACAACAACAGAATTGGCACTAGAGGGAGGGCCCTCTATTTCTAAGGTATCCTTATTCTTAAAGGAGTACTCAGTCGACCCTACCGATCTTCTTCTTCAAGGTTCATCTCCACTCTCTTCCTCAATCCCAAGAAATGCCTCCAAAGAAGGTGACTACCAGGAGATCTACTGCTTCTGCTGTCAGATCCGCCTATTCTAGCTCCGGCATTGATGTTTCAACCCCCACCTCTACCGACGGTCATGGTAGATCTGAAGCAGTTTAACCTACTGATGCAGTAGATTCAGGGTCTTATCGAAATGGTGCAGACCATGTGGCAGCCTTCGATGGTGGTTTCGCCAGAAAATCTACCGTTGAGATGTTAGAAATCGGTCCCAAGAAGGGGCACTTGGGTTAGCATACCCGTCATCCCTAAAAAGGAGAAACAGAGAGCATAGGATTCTTGATTGGATTATGGTTCTTCTCTGGAAGGGACCTTCCCCATCCACGATTGGAAGCCTTCCAAGACCTGCAATCGAGTAGACGTCCTCGATCAGAAACTATGGAGGATGGATCGACAGATTGAGGAGCTCGACCACATCGTTCCAGCTCACCATGATGATGTCCGCATCGATCCCCCTTTTTCTCTCCAAATTATACAAGAGTCCATTCTGCCAAACTTCAAGCTCCCTCAATTTGAAAGCTACGATAGAACCTCTAATTCAATCGATCACCTGAAAGCCTTCCAGACCATGATGCTACTCCATGGTGCACCAGACGCCATATTATGCCGAGCTTTCCCATCTACCTTAAAGGAAACAACAAGAAATTGGTACTCGACATTAAAGTTGGGTACAATCTTCTTCTTTAACTAGATGAACGATCAATTTATGGCTCACTTCGTTAGCAGCCGACGTCCGCACCGAGGTTCAGATTTTCTGATGAACATCAAGCAGAAGTAGGAAGAATCCATCCAAGCTTATGTCATTCGATTTAATGCTGCTGCGTTAGAGGTCCAGAATCTGGACTAGTTAGTTACGATGGCCGCACTCAAGGGCGGCCTTCAAAAGAATAATTTGTTGTTCTCCCTGGAAAAGAAGTATCTTAGGGACTTTGCCGATCTGCTAGCTCGTGTTGAGGGATATGCTTGAGTGGAAGAAACCTTCAAGTTGAGAGATGAGGAAGCCACAGGAGAGTGGCAGGTGGGTGAGTCTAGCAAACCCATGGTTGATGGAGGGCCGAATGAAGTTCGACCATGCTTACGGACTCCCTCCGAGCGCAAGCGAGGTCGAACTCTCCCTCGAGCTCGTCATTAAAGAAGCTCCAACAAAAGAGTGCGAAGAAGTTCTTTCTTTTGAAGGTTTCACAACTACGTCCCCCTCAATGCTCCACAAACGTCGGTCTGAAGCAAGCCAATGGCGCTACCATAGCTAGAACCACCAATGAGGGAGGAACAATAAGAAGATCGGCCGCATCCCGGCATCATCAATGCTATCTCTAGGGGGGTTTAGTACTTCAGCGAGCCACCATCTCTCAGCCTTAGAGCCAGAAAAAGCTTGCCCCAAATTGAAAAGGCCCATATGAAATAGAAAAGGTCATTCGGTCCGAAACTTATCGCCTGAAGAAGCTCGAAGGAACAACGCTCCCACGATCTTGAAACTCAGAAAATCTGAGAATGTACTACCAATAATTTTCCTTCAATAAAACTCCTTCATTTCAACATTATTATTTTTTGGTGCAAAAATTATGTGATGATAGGAAAGAAGTAATTAAAAATGGCCATGTTAGGAATAAAAGAAGAACCTCATCCTAATATGAACAAAGTCGAAGGTCTCGTTCATTTTAGACGAGATGGAGGGAGAGGCCCTGACAATGGCCCTTATGTGCCTCCACAACCCATTAGGAATAGAAGAAGAACCTCATCCTAATACGAGCAAAGTCAAAGGTCTCATTCATTTTAGACGAGATGGGAGGAGAGGTCCTGACAATGGTCCTTATGTGCCCCTACAGCCCACTAGGAATAGGAGGAGAACCTTATCCTAACATAAGCAAAATCGAAGGCCTCGTTCATTTTAGACGAGATGGGGGAGAGGCCCTGACAATGGCCCTTATGTGTCCCACAGCTCATTAGAAATAGGAGGAGAACCTTGTCCTAACGTGAGCAAAGTCAAAGACCTCGTTTATTTTAGACGATATGGGGGAGAGGCCCTGACAACTGCCTTTATGTGCCTCCACAGCTCATTAGAAATAGGAGGAGAACCTCATCCTAACGTGAGCCAAGCCGAAGGCCTTGTTCATTTTAGATGGGATGAGAGAAAAGGCCTGACAACGACCCCATTGTGCCCGACAACAATAGAAGATAAGATCTTTCTAGATCTCGACTGAAGATAAGATCTCTCCCGAGCTTCAACGTCAACGTCAACGTCAACCTCGGCTAGGGACAAGATCTCCCCTAAGCCTCATCTTCAATGATAAGCTAGGCTAAAGAAAATATCTCCTACGAGCTTCAATCACAATGTCAATAGGAGACAAGATCTCCCTGGACCTCGCTGGAGATAAAATCTCCTCCGAGCTTCAACTTCAACTTCAACCTCGATTGGAGATGAGATCTCCCCCGAGCTTCAACTTCAACTTCAACCTCAGCTGGAGATAAAATCTCCCTCGAGCTTTTACATCAACAGAAGATAAGATCTCCTTCAACCTCGACTGGAGATAAGATCTCTTCCGAACTTCAATGTCTACATCAATAGGAGATAAGATCTTCTTCAACCTCGGTTGGAATTAGATCTCCCACGAGCTTCTACATCAATAGGAGATAAGATCTCCTCTAACCTCGGTTGGAGACAAGATCTCCCCCGAGCTTCAACTTTAACTTCAACCTCGGCTAGAGATAAAATCTTCTCCGAGCTTCTACATCAATAGAAGATAAGATCTCCTTCAACCTCGGCTAGAGATAAGATCTTCCCCGAGCTTCTACATCAACAGGAGATAAGATCTCTTCAACCTCGGTTGGAGATAAGATCTCCCTCGAGCTTCAACGTCTACATCAATAGGAGATAATCCTTCAACCTCAGCTGGAGATAAGATATTCTTCAAGCTTTTACATCAACAGGAAGATAAGATTTCCTTCAACCTCGACTGGAGAGATAAGATCTCTCTCTCGAGCTTCAACATCTACATCAACAGGAGATAAGATCTTCTTCAATCTCGACTGAAAATAAGATCTCTTCCGAGCTTCAACGTCTATATCAATAGAAGATAAGATTTTCTTCAACCTCAGTTGGAGATAAAATCTCCCCCGAACTTCTACATCAACAGAAGATAAGATCTCCTTCAACCTTGGCTGGAGATAAGATTTCTTCCGAGCTTCAACATCTACATCAACAGGAGATAAGATCTCCTTCAACCTCAGCTGAAGATAAGATTTCCCCAAGCTTCTACATCAATAGGAGATAAGATCTCCTCCAACCTCGGTTAGAGACAAAATCTCCTTGAGCTTCAACTTCAATTTAACCTCGGCTGGAGACAAGATCTCCTCTGAGCTTCAACTTCAACTTCAATCTTGGCTGAAGACGAGATCTCCTCCGAGCTTCAACTTTAACTTCAACCTTGGTTGGAGATAAAATCTCTCCCAAGCTTTTTACATCAATAGAAGATAAGATCTCCTTCAACCTCAGCTAGAGATAAGATCTTTCTTGAGCTTCAACATCTATATCAATAGGAGATAAGATCTTCTTCAACCTAGGCTGGAGATAAAGATCTCCCTCGCTTTTACATCAACAGAAGATAAGATCTCCTTCAACCTCAGCTGGAGATAAGATCTTTCTTGAGCTTCAACATCTATATCAATAGGAGATAAGATCTTCTTCAACCTAGGCTGGAGATAAAATCTTCCTCGAGCTTCAAAGTCTACGTCAATAGGAGACAAGATCTCCTTCAACCTAGGCTGGAGATAAGATCTCCCCTGAGCTTCAACTTTAATGTCAACCTCGACTGGAGATAAGATCTCCCCCGAGCTTCAACGTCTACGTCAACAGGAGAAAAGATCTCTTTCAACCTCGACTGGAGATAAGATCTCCTCCGAGCTTCTACATCAATAGGAGATAAGATCTTCTTCAACGTCGATTGGATATAAGATCTTTCCTGAGCTTCAACGTCTACATCAATAGGAGATAAGATCTCCTTCAACCTCGCTGGAGATAAAATCTCCTACGAGCTTCAACTTCAATGTCAACCTCGACTAGAGATAAGATCTCTCCCGAGCTTCAAAGTCTATATCAATAAGAGATAAAATCTCCTTCAACCTGGACTGGAGATAAGATCTCCTCTGAGCTTCAACTTCAACGTCAACCTCAGATGGAGATAAGATCTCCCCCAAGCTTCAACATCTACGTTAACAGAAGATAAGATCTCCTTCAACCTCAGTTGGAGATAAGATCTCCTTCGAGCTTCTACATGAATAAGAGATAAGATTTTTCTTCAATCTTGATTGGAGATAAGATCTCTTCCGAGCTTCAACTTCAACGTCAACTTCGGCTGGAGATAAGATCTTCCCGAGCTTCAACTTCAACGTCAACCTCAGTTGGAGATAAGATCTCTTCTAAGCTTCAAAGTCTACATCAATAGGAGATAAAATCTCCTTCAACCTTGGTTGGAGATAAGATCTCCCCCGATCTTTAACATCTACGTCAATAGGAGATAAAGATCTCCTTCAACCTCGGCTGAAAATAAGATCTTCTCCGAGTTCTACATCAACAACAGAAGATAAGATCTCCTTCAACCTTGGTTGGAGATAGATCTCTCCCGAGCTTCAAAGTCTACATCAATAGGAGATAAGATCTCCTCCAATCTCGGTTGGAGATAAGATCTTCTCCGAGCTTCAACTTCAACGTCAACCTTAGCTGGAGATAAGATCTCCTCCGAGCTTCAACTTCAACTTTAATCTCAGCTGGAGATAAGATCTCCCCGAGCTTCAAAGGCTACGTCAATAGGAGATAAGATCTCCTTCAACCTCGGTTGGAGATAAGATCTCTTTCGAGCTTTAAAGTCTACGTCAATAGGAGATAAGATCTCCTTCAATCTCGACTGGAGATAAGATCTTCCCCAAGCTTCAACTTCAACGTCAACCTCGACTGGAGATAAGATCTCCCCCAAGCTTAAAAGTCTACGTCAATAAGAGATAAGATCTCCTTCAATCTCGGTTGGAGATAAGATCTCCCCCAAGCTTCAACTTCAACATCAACCTCGGCTGGAGACAAGATCTCTCCCAAGCTTTAACTTCAACTTCAACCTCGGCTGGAGATAAGATCTCCCCCAAGCTTCAACTTCAACATTAACCTTGGCTGGAGATAAGATCTCTCCCGAGCTTCAACCTGAACTGGTTCAGAGCCCTGAAGAGAACTTTGACAGTCACTTTGTTTGTACTCCCTTCATTCAAATTTCAAACTCGAGAGTGGGGGGACTATTTTTGGGGACAAACCTCACTCCCACCAAAGTCCATCTTGATATTTAGCCTAATGCAACTGGTAATCACAGAAGAGCTTCGATCGAAAATTCTCCTCCAATGGTCGGACCCCAACCGAACTCCTCCAGTAGCCAAACATTAGCCAAACTTCTTCAACCGACCGAACTCCTCAGCGGCCAAGCCCTAGCCGAACTCCTCCAACGATCAAACTCCTCTCGGACTTCTTCCATAATCGGACTCCTCCAGAAGCCAAACTCCTTTCGGATCCCTCCTTCAGTCGGATTTCTATAGGAGCCGAACTCCTTCCGGACTCTTCCTTCAGTCAAGTTTCTATAAAAGCCAAACTTCTTTCGAACTCCTCCTTCAGTCAAGTTTCTAAAGGAGCCAAACTTCTTCCAAACTCCTCCAACGGTCGAACTCCTTTCGGACTCCTCCTTCATCTAGCATCCCTTTCGGATGATCTCCTCTAGCCGTATCCCTCTTAGGAGTCTGAACTCCTTTGAATTGATGTATATCGAAGTTCTTCACCGACCAATGCTGCTTCCTCCAAACTTCAATTATTGAATCTCAACGAATAGTCACTATCAGTCTGACGATACCTCTTCCTCTCTATACCGAACCCCATGTAGCCCCGAGTGGCTCAGTACCAAATGACTGCAGCTGTCATTATCAATCCGCTACAGGCTCCGTCTATAAAAAGAGATCCTCCAGATATGTTTTCTCTAATCTCTCTTCTCCTTTCCGAAATTCTGCCAAACTCTTTCCTAAGCATTCTATTTCTGTTGGCTAGAAGAGCTGACTTGATCGTCGAAGGATCCCATTGGAGCCACTACCACCGACTCCGGATGGAACTTTATTTTGCAGATCATCGATGGTGACCTCATCTTCCTCGACTTCAGTTCGATTCGACGTCAACCAAATTTTGTAACAACAAACTTCAAATCAATTCATAAACCCAAACTTTGAATTAAATTTTCATATATACCTTATAATCTTCAACAGGCATAAATAACATATATTACTTAGATCCAAAGATAATAATTAAAAATGTTAGTGATTCCATCGAATGAATCTTCTATAATCTCAAAATTAATTTCTTTCATCAAAAACAAACTAAATTGTAATATTTCCAAATATGCATTTCTCTTGACACGCTAGCTTATATATGATCCACAAATACCAGTCACAAATCAAATGCTATGTGTCATAATTCCGTGTGGTCCTTTCATACATAATCATAAGGTTTAATAAAAAATCCTAAAGATAATTTATAATGTAATCATTATAGATCTATACCCCATGCCCCTAATGTCCACTCATTAATGTTTGATTCTATAACTTATGTTTCATCCACTTATGCTCTAATACCATCAAAATTGTCATGCCCCCGATCCGAGATCACAAGCCGAGAATTATGGCAATTGCCACACATTTATAGAAAACTCTTTCCATAAGTATGCAAGGCATCTTATCATATTATCATAAAACAGCAGTGGAATAATTAATCATAAAATATATCTAAAATTCTATTAAATTAAAATCTGATTTCAATATCCCATAAAATTCAATAATTTTTAAAAGATCTTACGTTAACTTCAATAAAATTTTCTGTCTAAAACATGAGTATCGATGTTCTGTTTCTAATCATTCTGTCTATCTCTAATTATTCTTCGAGACATACTCTCGTATCATTTAGATTCTTGAGATCTATAAAAATAATAAAATAGGGATAATGAGCTAGACAGCCCAATATGCAATGATCACTTTAATTAGATTTTATTAGACAAATAAAATAAAGTATCATTTTATAGAAAATAAATATATAGAGTTCATCAGTTCAAAATCAATTTTGATTATGCATTATTTTCAAAATATTATCATGCCAAATTCAATCTTTTCAAGTTTCTTTCAAGAGTTTAAATTTTTTTCAAGTTATCAAATTCTTATCAATCATTCTTTTATTCTTATCATTCTTGTCATTCTTATCATTCATTCTTATCAACCATGAGCTATGACCATATTATCCCTACAGTAGGATCATAACATCACATATCTTCTTACGATGAGCTACGAATCATCTAGTAGTAATGTCCTTCGGAACCGTTGGTCTGCTGGCGACATAAACTCTTAGGACTAAATCTTTGCCAATATATTAGCCTACATTAGCGGGATCCTCTACATAGTCAAGCTGAGAGTTAAAATCATTTTAATTCATATTTCTTTTCATAATTCATGTTTCTTATTTCAGTTTGTTAAGAATGTATATAATCATGTGGTATTGAAATCAATCAAGTATAATACGTAATAAGTTCAACACTTTCAATCATACTTCATCATAATATTTCAAAAAATAAGATACTTTTAATAACAAAATATCATTCATCAAATTCATGCATCATTTCATAAATCATGTCAAGAAAATACATTATAATATGCCGATAAATCTAGAAAAAATGAAACATTACTTATCTCATACGTATTCCAATAAATCTATATTATTCTTGTAATTTTTTTTCAAAATCTTCTATTTATAGATCATGTTGTAGTACCCCACTATCGACATCTACAATCCTATACAGGATCAATTCCAATAATTATAAACCATGCCAATAAACCGAAAAGATAGGTTGACGGTAATTACATTCAACGGTTTGGGTCAGTCTGGTCATCCTAACCTCATCAATTGAGATTAGACTAGGAGATAGATGGTTTAGAGTCTATTTATCCAGAACAAATTGGATTCGAAGTGGTAGGATTGGAAATCTTTCATTGAGTTCATAAATCAAGTGGAGAGATAAAGTCAGAGAAGAGAGAAACTATGAAGATGAATCGGAACTAATCAAGCGATATAGTCTAACAATCTGGTTAATCAAATCAAGATAGTTTAAATCAAATCATGATGAAATTATTCCATAGATAATTTAATAAAATCATAGACAATAAAATTTAAAGATATCTGGTCTAGCTAAGATGGGTGTCGGTACATTATTCGATAAATCATAGATCAGGACCTCCTTTACAAGGGTCATTCAAAATTCATCATCAATCTTTTTAAAGATCTAAAAAATCCTAAGAGAGAGAGATTACGAGAAAATACAAGCAATATAGAGAGAGAATTTTAGAGAGAGAAAGTTCTAGAGAGAGAAAGTTATAGAGAGAAAAAGTGGAGAGGGAAGAGAGAGGAGAGGAAAAATCTTTTTCTTTCTCTTCTTTTTCTTTTTTTGCTTTCTCTTTTTTTTCTTTTTCTAAAGTTCAATAATCATATTAGAGAGAGAAGATAGGAGATAGAGAGAGAAAATGAATTTTTAGAGAGAGAAAGTGAAATTCAGAGGAGGGAGAGAAGAAAGAGAGAGAAAACTTCTCTCTTTTTTTCTTTTTTTTTTCTTTTTTTTCCTTCTTCTTCCTATTTGCTTTGGAGGAATAGGGACCGTGAGATCCCCTTTCATTTTCTTGAACCGAAGGCCATGGTTGCCCACCAATGGCTGGCAGCCATCGGGGCTGCGATGATGCATCACATGTAGCTCACATACATAATAATAATAAATGGTCTTAATATCATGGCTACTTGGCTAGTTACCAACATGTAGCTTTCATCCAAATGAAATTTAAACCGAGTTACAAAATCATTCCACCAAAAGGGCTCTACGTAGGGAACTCAATTTTTAAGACTTCGATCCCCTAGTTGACAAGAACTAGTCTGCCGGCTGAGAGTGGTTATTTGTGGAGCTTGTGGACTGTGTCTCGATAGCTTACCTTGTGGTGTCAACTATTTATCAACAGTACTTGCTATAAGGATTGGCTTGAAGATAATTAAATAATGGTAGATCACTTCTCTTCTTAGGCAGCAATTAACGGCTACCGATATCCCACCAAACATGCTAGGAAACTTGAAGACCGCCATTTTGGATATTAAAACACTACACCCCACATCCATATCATGCAGTCTATTTTCATATTAGATGCATATAATCTATTTTCAAGATTCAATTTGAAGGTTTAGAACCACTGGAGTTCGGATATGTAAAAAATTGACAGATAAGGGGTGTTGACTGTGGTCACCGTGCGTTCTAAAACACTAAAAGTTTCTTGTTTATTTTTTCTTTGTAGATAACATTTTTTTTTTAGTTCCTTAACGTAGAATTATTAGCGGAATCATTTAACCAATTATAAAATAATGGATAACTGAGGGTTTACAATCGGTTCGGATGACATTCTAGCCTTTTTCTAACGATAACCATATCCATACGGGGTGTTTTAAAAACGTTCCTTTTTGTTTTATTTGCCATTCGCAACCGAGATAAGGGGAAAAGGAGAGAGAGCGAGACGCGGCTGCCTTCCTTTCCCTTCTCCTCTCTTCTCTATCTCCTCTCGCCCTAGATGTCGCATCCCCTGGAACGCCATCGTCCTTCCTATGGATTTTGAGGTCCGCCTTAGCTAGCAGGGCCGATTCGTCGATTCCACAACCCTAATCCAGGGAAATTCGCTGTTGGTATGCTTCGATTTCTAGTTCCTGCCCTTTCTGATCTTTTCTGGGTTCTATTGTCTCATCTGGATGAAATTATTTCTCATCTTCTTCCAAATTATAATAATTTTTGGTCGGAGATGGATTCCTCGCTTTTCCATTTCTTCGTTTTTTTTTTTTAGGGGAGCTTTCCTTATCTTATGATCGGTTGCCAATTTTTTATGCATTTTAGATTAGTTTGGCATGCATCTTTGAAATATCGGGTTTCTTTTAATAAAGACGAAATCTTTATGGAAAATCATGTATAATTTTTAATAAAGGCGGCACCGTTATTGGTTTTGGTTTGGTTTGGTGTTCGACCATTGGTTTTATCGATAAAGTTACTGGGTCGCCAGGAAGATGAAACATCTATTGGCATATAAATTACAGCCTTTGTGCGAGTTATTTGGTTTTTTTTTCCTCTCTCCCATGGAGGTAGCGGTCCAATGTTTTTTCTCAGGGGTGGGGGGTTGGGTTTGGGGATGGAGAACAATGCAAAGATGGAGAGCCAGCTGTCATCTGCATCCGCGTTCGTTGAAGGGGGCATCCAAGATGCCTGCGATGATGCTTGCAGCATATGTCTTGAGGCCTTCTGCAACAGTGATCCTTCGACGGTGTGCATTTTGATGATCCTTAACTATCCCATCTCGTGTTGATGACTTGGTGTCTTGATTTCCATTTATTGTTGTTTAGACTGTTCTTAGTATTTATTCTTTGTTGATTGTTCAGGTGACTGGTTGCAAGCATGAGTTCCATCTTCAGTGCATTCTTGAATGGTATGGTCTTCCTCATCAGTTGTCATTTGATACTTTTATATCTGGGGCAAATGTGGCTTTTTGTTCTGTTGGATTGTTGATAATTTGAAATTGCCAGGTCAAGAATTATGTTTGGGTGGATATCTTCCTGTTTTGGTTGATTTGATTATGCCCTTCATGCCATCATTGTTTTTGGATTCCCTTCTAACCATGATATGTGTTATTGATTTTTTTTTTTTTTTAAAAATTGGCAATGTTGCACAAGGTTTTTACCAATTGAAAAGAGAAGGCTCTTGGATTTATTCTTTCACTTCATCTGCCGGTCAATGCATGTTGTAAATTTCTTCTTCTTCTTCCTGTCTCTTTTCAACATTCAGAAGTATGCAATAACATATAAGTATGGGGAACAAATTATCAGGAGGAACTCTTTCTTTTGTATCAAGGATGACATTTCTTATAATTTTTATGTTTGTTTGAAATGTACCACTCTTGTAAAAATTGCCTGTTCCTGTTGAGTCATAATCATTTAAATTTTGATGCATAATATGTTGATATTTTAGTTGATCATTTTCTTCTTGTCTTGACATTTACGTCGTTCCCTCTAACTATTGCTTCGATTAGCGAAATTTTCTCTATGGTATTCTATGTACAGTTTTTTTTACAAATCAAGGAAAGGATATCCTTTAAAGTTTCTTTTGCTCTTTTAATTTGATTAAGTAATTATATTCCACAGTGTCATTCTTTTTTACACTAAAGGACTTCCACCATAATAACATAATGATCCATAAGAATTGAAATGTGTTATGCTTTTTGTTCTTGATATAGCATTCCTTAGAAAGTAACTTCCACTGATTATGGTTTTGACTTTGATAAGAAAGGGGTTCATATCCATCCTTTTTCATTTTTCTTTTCATTTTCTTAATATTTGCGTGCTAATAGGCCTTGCAAGGTTTGGAGGTTACCTGATACTATAAACTTGCAATGAATGGTTGATAACACTATAAGTCTGCCTTGTCATTTTTATTTTTTTATTTTTTTTATATATAAAGTGGTCCAGCTTTGTCAGCCTTCAGTTGCCAATCTATACATTCAGTTCATTTTGTTGTTTTTCCATATAATTGCATGCCATGATAATTAATTTGTGGGTCCAGGTGCCAAAGAAGCTCGCAGTGCCCCATGTGTTGGCAGCCCATTAGCTTGAAGGATCCTACAAGGTTCATTTAACATGTTTTCGATTCTCTTATACCATAGTTTATCATCTTAATTAAACACTTTTCTTGATACCATTTTTGCTGCCAATAATAACAGCCAGGAACTACTTGAGGCTGTGGAACAAGAGAGGAGCATCAGAGTTAATCAATCATGCCATGCTACCATTTTCCATCACCCGATGCTTGGAGATTTTGAATTGCAGCATGTGCGTGCTCCAATGATTATTCTGTTCATTTCAAACTCTTGTAGCCATGAGTTAAGTGCTATCAATTTATTTTTGTTTTCCCCTTCCAACTTCTTGTATAGTTGCCAGTTGGTGTGGATGATGCTGAACTTGAAGAGCGTATTATCCAGCACTTAGCTGCTGCTGCTGCAATGGGTAGAGCCAACCACATTGCTAGAAGAGAGAGTCAGCAGGGTAGGTCAGCATCGCAGGGGCGATCACAATTTCTGGTTCTCTCAAGGCCTTCAAGCGCACCTTCTGTTGGCTCTGTATCTGCATCTTCTGCTCATAGAGGGGAAAATGAACCAGCCCCAGCTATCACTCCTGCTATTCCATCAGTTCCCCTTGCTGCTACAGAAGGGGAATCCATACACCAGGATGAGGTAAGCACAGGTCAAGCTGATCAAGTTGCTAACTTGCCATCTGGAAATACTGTTGCTGCTGCTAACAGTCCCCGGTACTTCTTGAGACCTATTGAGGCTACATATTGTGTTTTCTGTATACTCTTCTATTCTTCTGGATATTAAAACAATGTTAGATGCTCCCTTGATAACAGGAATTTTGCTGGTCAGTCTACTCCAGTCAGCCAGGATAGAGCAGGACCATCTGACTTCCATTCATTTTCAGAGACCATAAAATCTCGCCTCAGTGCGGTCTCGATGAGGTAGTTTGGATTTTTGTTTGTGCTCAAAAGTTGGGTCATGATTGTAAAAAATACACTTGTATTGGTTTCATATTAGATACAAAGAGTCAATAACTAAGAGTACGAGAGGCTGGAAAGAGAGGCTGTTCTCCCGAAGCAATTCTATAGCAGATCTTGGTTCTGAAGTCAGGCGAGAGGTTAATGCTGGAATTGCCACTGTGTCACGCATGATAGAGCGCCTTGAAACAAGACAAAATGTTGGAGCATCTGGAACCTCTGCCTCAAATAGCACTCAAACTCATTCGGATACTGGGACAAGTGATGCGAGGGCTATAGGGAGTGATATTAACAATATTCCAAATAATACTAACATATCAGCTTCTTGTGCTGCAAATTCAGGTCCAAACTAAGCTACTCTACATTTTCTTGAGACCTTCATTGGTTGTCAACATGTATTCTTGGAGGTATGCCAAATTTTAAATATCACAACCCTATTTTAAGTCCCTAAATATTTTGATTACATGCAACATATAATTATTAACTCTTGGATCTTGGATTTTACCTACTTTCAAGCATGGAATTTATTGCTAGGAAAATGCA
Organism: Cocos nucifera; assembly: GCA_006176705.1. Lineage (NCBI taxonomy): Eukaryota > Viridiplantae > Streptophyta > Magnoliopsida > Arecales > Arecaceae > Cocos > Cocos nucifera. The sequence goes on along the minus strand of QRFJ01004189.1, from coordinate 21,552 downwards.
AGTTACGAGTCACCTATTTAGGCTTTTTTCATTGAGTGTTTGGTGCAATATATTTTTTGCGAGTTATAGTGCAATATAAGAATCTTGCCAATTCAATATATTTTTAGATTCAATAAATGAATGAGGTCCGTTCCATTTCACTTGCAACTATGCTATGGTTGCTTTGATGGATTTATTATGTTGTATATACAATCTATAGTTGTTTCTTTTGGCAATTATGCCCGTTTTTGCAAAGCCCTAGGTCAAGGTCAGTTTTTGGCTGAGCTGGAGATGGTTGACTAAAATTGAATTGGAGAGTGGCGCTTTACTCTAAAGGTGATCTAAAACCAAAAGAATGTCCACTAGCCACAGAGTGTCTGGTGGGGGATCTTTCGATGATTAAGTCAGTCGAAGCCTTGAAAGTAGTTGGAAAAGGGGGAGAGAATGAAGAATGTGGAGTGGTTATTGTTAATGAGAGCTTACCTAAGGGTCCCTTTCTCTCCTCTTTATATAGAGGAGAGACTATTGCCTGTTACCTGAATTCCTAGGCTTAACCCACGGTATTTGGTAACAGGCCCAAAACTTTCACGCCCATATCATGAGCGACCATTATGCGCGTTAGGGTGAAAATATTGGCCCATGTGTGCGCGGGCGGAGGAATTGGCTTGGATCGCATGGAGTCCAACTAGGCCAAGTCTTTCCCTAAATAAGCCGGTCGACAATAGTTATGTTGTGCTTATCGGTTAGTCTCGTCGGTATGATGCCAAGGTTACTCCTCAGTCGAGGTTGGAAAGTTGGAGGCCACCACAACAATGCACCCTTAAGTTTTTGTCCAATGCAAGGCCTTTATTTGAGGATAAACATGAGAAAAAAACTTGAGCTTGGGTAGAAAGCCTTAATGAAGTATAGCATCTCATACACTGCTTCTGAGGGTTCTCGTAAATAAGTAAAAGTGTTTATTTGCCAAGTATAGGAAGAGATCTCAAGTTATTTAAGTATATCATTTTTATATGGGCTTGCTTAGTGATTACTTAATATTGAATGATTCAAGAGTTGTTTTGTGAGGTGATTGACGGTGGGTTTAATGGGAGTGACTCAAAAGAGAGAGAGGGTGGGAGGGGGGAGAGAGAGAGGGGAGAGAGAGAGAGAGAGAGAGAGCGAGATCTTGGTGATGCAGCAGATTTAACTGCTTGATGCAGTCATAGGAATATCGTGATAACATAGAAATGAAAGATTATATGGAGGAACAAGGCAGTATTAGGATTTGAACATTTCAATTGCTGTGAGTACTGCCTGATGGATTAGAGATATATGAAAGGGATTGGTTTAAGGTGGAACACAAATTTCCTGTGTATATATATCTCTTTTCTGCTTATTTCGCTGAACATTCTGTTCTTTCTTTTCCTGTCAAGATTTGAGAGTGTCCTTTTAGTGCATGGGCTGTCTTTCTGATTCATTTGCAAGTTGCTGCTATTTATCCACCGCCCTCGCCCCTTCCCCCTTCCCCCTTCCCCCTTCAGAACAAATGCCCCACCTATCCAACCTATCCTTTTTTTCAGGTGCATCTTTGTGACTGTTTCTCACTGATTCATTACCCTCATTAAAGGAAAATGAAACATGACTCGCATACTAGATTTAGTAACCCTAGTGCAATGTTGGTTGCCCTTTTCCAAGAAGAAGAATTTTGGAATCTTAGGCTAATTAACTGGCTAAGCTGGATACTGGATTTTTGATTAATGTGCTGGTTGGGACCTTGAAAAGGAGGACTTGCCTCATTTCCTTGATCGTAAGTGCTTTCATGAATATTGGCATATTATTAACTTTGTTGCTGTCTATGATCGTAGAATTGCTAAATCTAGTAAGCACAAGGTTGGTTATTTGCAAAGTAAACCTTGAGAGTTTTATGCTAATATGAATTTGCATATGGTATGTTTTCAAGAGGTAGTTTCAAAAGAGTTTAAAATGGTAGAATCAATTGGATTATATCTTTTCTATTGATAATTTCAGGCCTTTTTGGCATAGTTGTTCGTGTTTCCCCTTATACAAATTTGTGAAATAACACATGAATATTGATGTTGAAGATAACATTTGCCAAAACTTCTAGTATTCCTTGCTTTTGTTTTCATTCTTTTTTTGAAAGCAATAAATTTTTGCTACCAGAAGATCTAAAGATTTTATAGACAGTCAAAAAACAAAAGGGTTTCATCCCTACATGTTCATTTTAATTCACTTTTCTTCGTGGGTTTCCTGAAAAAGACAGAATATAAAAGCAATACCAAGGAGGCCTTAGGTTAAGGCTCCTATCAAACATGTTTCCTTGGTTTAGAAAGGGCTTTAAGCAACGAGACATCAAGACCCAAATATTTCTTGCCTTCATGGTGAAGATGTTAGACATGCGTAGCTTTCAGAGGAGAAAAAAGGTTGATAGGTGCATGGTACTCAGCTTTGTTATGTGGACGTTTCATCTTGTCTTACAAAGATGACAAATTGAATTTGTTTACATTAATTTCATTGTTTGCTTTGAGCATTTGATGGCACCAGGGGTAGTGATTTTCTCTTTGACAGAAATTTGCATGGATTAAGGCAAGACTATCAATGTTATTGAACTTTTTGGGTGTAATGTTAAGGGCTTGCCAGTTTAGTATGTTGTACTCCCTTGAAGATTCATTGCTTTCAAGCTCAGATTATGTTATCTAGGGGTTAGAATCACTTCAAGTGAAGCTGTCTTGACTGACCTTTATTTGTGGTGGCATAGTTTAAAATCTCCAGAATGATCAGATGCAAGTAAGTTCAAAAAAGGTAATTCCTGTAAGTAGCATTTGTTGGAAAATGAGGAAGTGCTGGGGGATTATACTGGAATAATTGTTGAAGATATGAGTTGGTCTTTCTTGGAGAAATACCTTTCCGGATTAGGGATTGGTGAAATTCACATGATATGATACAATATTAGCTTGAGAGGTCATGTGCGATATGGTTGAATGCGTATAAGAAGGGTAGGGATCTCCATGACTTCAGTGAAGTTGGTGAAGGGATGGGGATAATTGTGGTACAGGTCCCAATTTTCAGGATTGATCTTTTCTTGACAAAGAATTATATGACATGGGTATCTTAAATTCCATGCTCATGGCGGTTCTGCTCAACTGAAATAAGCCTTAATCCCAAACTAGTTGGGGTTGATTCTCCATGCTTATGGTGGATAAGTTGGATAATAGCTGTGGTGATACCAGAGCCATGGGGACCATAGAGTATATTTATTGATTGATATTTGTTAAGACTTTTCTCACCTTTCCAGGCATTTTTTGTATGTGGGAGAACTTCGGAATCTTAAAGTGCCATGTACTATCCATAACCAGATATACATTTAGGACCTTTTTGTTTACCAGCCTTGTCAAGAGAATGATGTGGATTGACTAATTTTCCCATTACTGTTGTCAGACAGATGGACCAGTCATTTGCTTCTAGGTTGCAGTTTCACTTGCTTTGGTTGCTTGTACTTGATCTAGGCCTAGCTAAGGATATGATTGGCTAAGGATATCATATTGTTTGCTTTAGCTTTACATTTACCTTCATTTGACTCATTCTATAAAGTATAACATTGCCTGCATTTTCAAATTATGTAGAGAGATGTAATTTATCAATGATGATGGAGGGTATTCAGTGTGTATAGGCTTTCATTTATAATAATGTTTCTTCTCCGTTCTTGTGTCTGTCCATCATGCTAACTGGGGTTTATATGTATCAATGTCTTTCTAGGTTTAAAAAGAACAGCAGAAACAAAAATTGCAAGTTGCTCTGAATACATAACACTGTTGCTTACATGAATGCATATCCTAGGACATAGTCACCAGTCGATCCAAGATATCCAGTGGAGACTGATACTAGCTGAGTCCTCTATTCATGATACCAACACATGGTATGATATATTTGCTCTGCCATGCTGACAGTAGCAACAATACCATGTGTCAGTATGGTACTGTATTGGTAAGTTACCAATACTTGCACTTTAAATCTTGGGTCTCCACCAACATTATTAGCCAATAACACAGGAAACAATGGATAATAAGAGCAATGAAATCACATTATTTGATCACTTCAACGTTCAATCAATTTGTTTAGAATATAAAGATTTGAATTTGAAAACTAATAACTCAACAACATATCCATTAGCTGTCTGATGGTTATGATAATATAATTGTGAAGCAGTATTCCTGATATTATGTTTATATCATTAAGTGCAGGTTGTTGCATGTCAAGGAGTGTTCTAGATACAAAGTGTGAGTGGCATTACAAATTCTCTCTAAATAATAATCAGATTTTAAGATGATCAAATATTCCATAGCTTATAATATTTTTTTTTTCCTCTATCATCATTATGTGTGCTTTTTACTTGGAGCCTTTAAATTGAGATGAAATCTAATATATATATATTACCGAGGCATCTGAATGCATATGCCTTTATTTGACATGTGGCTCCCTCCTCTATCGTTCCGGTCTCCCATTTGGCTACCGTGTTACACGTGGCTCCCTCCTCCTCCATGGATCTAACTCCAGTAGTAGTTGCAGCAGGATATTTCAAGGTAGCGATCGTGGTGGTGCTGGTGATCAGGGTGGGGAGCGGCTTTTAGGTGGCAATCCAACCATCGGTGCGGTAGTCGTGTGGGTCGGAGGGGGGCCTGCCTGTGACCGCACCCTGGGAGATGGTCGGTTCTTGGCCTACTCGGTGATGGGCGTCCCCAAAGAAAGGGATAGGTACAAGATAATCTTCTATCACGGCTTTACCGGCTCTAGGCTCGATGGTCTCCAAACCTCCCCTATAAGCATCGCATCCCAAATTAACATCCATCACCTAAGCTTCCCTATTTGGCCGCTTCATTTGTTTCATGCCTCCCTCCTGATTAAGACTAACATCCATCACCTAAGCTTCCCTATTTGGCCGCTTCGTTTGCTTAATGCCTCCCTCCTGATTAAGACTCCTGAGGATGGAAAAACTTGGGGAAAATGCTTGCGAAAGCTCCCGCATAGATAGGTCAATGGACCGCATGGGCTCGGCAACGTAGAGCAGTCACGACGGTCATGATGTGGTAGATGGCGAGGACGATGGTCACGATGTTGGTGTTATGATGTTCTCCTACTGATGTCCGGTGATTGATGAAATTGGGGGAGGGGTCCCAATTTGAATAGGAGAAGGCTTTTTTTCCTTTTTCGTCCCTTTGTTTGCTCTTATTTTTTTCCTCCTAACGGCCACTGTTTCCATAAATTTACCCGTTTCTTTTCTTCTTCCCCATACATACTTGAATAGGAGGAGACTTCCCCTTTTTTCTGGCCTAATGTGGAGTTTTCAGGTGGTGAGTGTGGATGATGATGATGAGTATGCCAAGCTCATTAGGAAGATGAACCCCTCAACATTAGAGATTTATGGGATTTATGAGATAGGTCAACGAACTGCTTGGGTTCGGGAAGGCAGAGCAGTCACGAAGGTCATAATGTGGTAAATGGCGAGGTTGATGGTCACGACGCCACAGGGGGAGGGTCCGGACCCTTCAATTTGGTCTTCAAAGGGTGGGCTCGGCAACGCAGAGCGGTCACGACAGTCACGATGCTGTAGATGGTGAGGCCGGTGGTCATGATGCTAATGGGCCCGGACCCTTTGATTTGCTTTTCAAAGTGTGGTGATTTAAATGATCAAGAAGATGACTGGGCTTTTTAGGAGGTAATATCTCACTGTATGGGCTTTGAGGAGGTAATATCTCACTGTATGCTACTTCAGTAGTTCATAGATCTCGAAGGAGCTCCTTCTTCCAGTAGAGGAGGTAGAGGAGCCCCTTTGCGTGTGTACCTTGCATACCGAAATCATGAAAAGTAAGCGAACCAAATCCCGGGAACAAAAAAGAAGAGGAATGGAGGGGGGCATTACCAAAGAAGCATATCGCCGTTGCGTGGCCGGATGAGCGCCGTTGCTATTAGCAAAGAAGCTTATCGCAGAGGCAGCTGCCGGAGGCTGGGAGTCTCTGGCAGGCGGCAAGCATCGGGAAGTACCTATGAGCTGGAGAGGCAGTATCGAGGAGAGAGAATCATAATGGTAGAGGGTGGTTGCCGGAGCGGGCGGGGGGAGGTGGGATTGAGGAGAGAGAATCATGGCAGTGGATGGTGGTTGTGGTGGAGTTGGCCGGCGGGAGATAAATTAATCAATCATTTGTTGGTTTAACTAGATCATAGATTCTTGAAGAACCCACAATTGTTTTTTTGAAATGAACGCACATTTGTTTTATTTTTGATATAGAACAAGAGTTGTCTCTATTTCAGAGGAAGTAAGCTGAGGAAAGTGATATGGACAGGAATTGTAGGCTTACTCATGAGCCAGAGGATGTGAATCCCAGAGTTGTTTCTCGAGTTCCGATTCATAATGGTAGTTTTACTGGACTAGAGTTGCTTGAGCCAAAGGAATGCATGGACTTCTCAATTCTGTTAGAGGCAAAGTCTGAGCTTGAGATGAAGTCCAGTACTATTTTGACTGATTCAAGAGATGACATTGTGAATGCTGTCCAAAGAGAGTGAGAAGGCTATTCTTAGTAGAATATAATGATTCAGATGAAGTCTGAAAAGGTCCATCCTGATGTCATAAATATCAGAGGGATTGATGAAAACCTTCTGTCATAATTGGATGTGGTTGGCAACTTGCAGGTAGAAGAATTGATGTCTGATCTACAAGGATCTGAACTAGGCCAATCTGATGATATTACCACAAGTTCTTTAACTTCTGAAATGCATGAAATTACTTCCAAGCTGCAAGCTTCTGAAGTGAGATCCATAGAGTATGCTGATATGTCTCTGAATCTATCCTTTGATGCCAATCTGAACCTATCTGAAGAATTGCATTCAGTTGTCGACCAGCCAAAATCTGTGGAATCAGAGGTTGGGTCTTCATGTGGGTCATCATTTGTAAATCCTGGGCAGACGGTTTACAATCCTAGGCTGCATCTTCTAGAAGCCAGCTCTATGGAAATTGACTGCTAAATTTTCAAATTATAGGAGTTCCGATCTCATGGTCATATGATACCAAATCCATGGTGTGAGACTTGCACTAGGTAAAGTTCCACCTTTTTGAACTGTAATGTGGATTGTTTTAAAAAAATCACATCCCATGCATTGCATGGGGTTATAAGCTAGTTTTAACTTGATGTTGAAACATTTGTTACCAGCCTTTTCTTGACCAACTCAAGGAAGATTGGATTGATTAAAAAGCCACCGGAATGGTCAGAAAAGAAAGCATGGATAAGTTACCATGCGTTAGTATGGTACTTTATTGGTAAGTTACTAATACCTACACTTTGAACCTTGGGTCTCCATCAACATTATTGAGCGATAGCACAGAAAACAATGGATGATAAGTTCAATGAAATTATCAATTCAATGTTCAATCAATGAATGCTGTTTTAGAATTAATTCTTTAGAATATAAAGATCTGAATTTGAAAAATAATAACTCAACAATATATCTGTTAGCTGCCTAATGGTTATAATAATAGAATTGGGAAGCAGAATTCCTGATATGATTTTTTATATAATTAAGTGCATGTTGTTGAGTGTTCTAGATACAAGGTGTGAGCAGCATCACAAATTACCTTTAATAAATAATCAGATTTTAAACTGATCAATTATTCCATAACTTCTAATATTTTTTCTCTCAATCATCATTCTATTTGTTTTATACTTGGAGCCTTTGAGTTGAGATAAAATTTTAACTTGATGTTGAAACATCTGTTATGAGTCTTTTGTTGACCAACTTGAGGAAGATTGATGGATTAAATAGCCACAGAATGGTCAGAAAAGCAAGCATGGCCCCGAAAATTGTGGATTTTTATCCCTTCTGTGAATGGTCTCCAGCAGATGTTTTCGGTGCTAGGTTCATAAAATCTGCAAGTACATTCGGTTTGTTTTATCAATTATTTAAATCAAATGTTATGGATTAGTTTGAGCTTTCACTAGAGCATGTATAACAAGCTGGTACTGATTTCTATAGCCAATTCGATGGTTGGATATCATTCTTGTGGCTTTACTTGCTTTCTTTTCTCTCTCTCTCTCTCTCTCTCTCTCTCTCTCTCACACCACACACACACACACACACACACACACACACACACACACACACACACGGCACATTTGATAGGTCAAATGCCAAAATTGTCGAATACTTGTCCCTGAACTGAAGGACTAATTAATTTAGTTTTCTGCTTTTTGTTGGGATATTATAATGAAAGTAGATCATGCTTTTGTTGCAGTATGAGTGAAATAAATATAATCTTTCTGTTTAATTTGGATATATTGGAATTGATTCCATCAGTTGTCCCACTTGGTTGCACAGAGTGCGCATACAACTATTCTGAATTGCCAAGTGCTTGGGGCACTCTTCTATCTTATTAACTTGGTCATCTCAAACTTTATTCTAGAAATTTTCTTTTATGAAAAAAGCCTTGAGTAAGATTTTTGCCCAGGCATGTTGAGTTGGGATAACTTTTTTACCTCATTCTAGATCTCAGAATGAAAGGAATGCAAGATTTGGTCTTGCAACATATTTAAGATATTGCTTTAGACTTGTCACATCTTTAAAGACGTGGTTTGGTTTGTTTGGTGAACTCCGTTCTGGTTCTGTCTCCTCATTCGTGAATGCACAAATCTTATCTTGAGCATTATCATCATCAGTTTATCTATTTGCTTTTTTCCCTCTTATTGGACATATGAAGAAAAAGGTTTTTTACTGTTAGAATACCCTAACTTTGAGAAGCATGGTGGCATTGCTTCAGGTCACATTCTGCTGTGAATTTGGGATGCTGCAAGAAAAAGTCAGACGTGCATGCTGTCAGGGTCATGGATCTGTGGGAACTTAGAGTTGATTCTTGCATATGGATTTGAGCAGGGGACAGGAACTTATATTTCAATGTCAGTAGATGCCCCTTTACTCATAAACTTTGTCAAATCTGTTGATAGAGCCTCTATTAACATACGCCTTTAAATATCATGTTCTCTTTGAGACAAATAAGGAGAACTTTGGATAAAATGTTTTCTATTAGTATTGGTGAAAAATTATGCAAATCATTGCGAGATTTCCTGCCTGATGATTAAGGGTCCAGTATTTTAAGTGTTGATAAAATAAAATGGAAGGCTGGCTTTTAGTTTGCAGTATGATGAAGTGGTTGACATGCTGGTTTCTGCTTGTGTTGGGGTCGCTAATAAATTAAGATTTGAATGCTTGCCATTTGGCAGTTGCCAACGGATAATAGGAGAACCCGTGAGGGAGAGATCTCTTTCTTATTAAAAAGAATTTAGTGCAAAAAAGAAAGCAGCCATGGAAATTGGGATACAACGCAGTCTGGTTTTCTTCTAAGCTTCATCTTCCACTTTCGTGTTTGCCTGCCCTTTACAAAATTGGAACTTCTCCCGTCATCCATTCCAAGGCTCAGGAGTTGAAGACGAGACAGCTCTGAAGAGGACTGAATTTTTTTTCCCCCTTTTTTCAATATTAAAATCTGGAGATGAATAAAATTTAAGGCCTGTTATATGATATTTTGTTGAATGGTTGATGGCTACTGAACAAGCTCTGCTGTGTGCCAGAAAAATAAACAAGCTGTGCGCTGGCCATCTCTCCGGATGCATGCAGGAGTAGGATAAAAGGGAACAAAAAAATGCCGCATTAATTATGTTTGTTCAAACAGGTTTCCTACAAGCCAACTAGCAGAAATTAAGGCGCCGAAAAGAAAGACATCATGTCATAGATCGACTCGATGCTTCAGCAGAGTTCTTTTCACCACACGCTCCGGATGCTTCATCCTTGTTGACAGTCTGCTGCTGCATGCGTGATTCTTTGTTCGTGTTTAGAATCGTAAGCTTCGCACTCTTTTCAGCAATTTTGGTATAGAAAAATTATCGAGTGCATGGGATTATATCACTGGAACACAGCCACCGTCTGTGCATTTAATGTTCCACAATATTTAAAATTTTTAATGACAAAGATGTTTTTTAAAAATTATTATATTTATCCATAAAAATTATAATATTTTTTCATAAAAATTAAGATATTCTTACATAAAATATAGTATTTTATTTAGGATATCATAATTTTTATAAATAAATATTATAATATTAAAAAATAATAATAAATATATGTAGAAAGAGTATTATGATACTTCTTCATAAAAATTATAATATTAATTTATAAAAATTATGATATTATGAATAAAATGTTATATTTTTTGTAGCGGTGTCATAATTTTTATGAAGAAATATTTATATCATTTAAAATTTCAAGCATTGTGGGATATTAAATAAATGCATGTTGAAAAGCGATGGCTATATGTTTCAATGATATAACTTGATGCGTTTTAGGTCAATTTTTCTACACTACATACAGTGTAGAAAGAATTACTCTTGTCTGACTTCAAAGGATGCCCAAAATGATGGAAAAGCTACGTGGAGTTAAAAGAGTCTAGATTTCCTTTCTTATGGCTCTCCCCGTCTAGATGTACCCTGTTACAGCTACCCAAAGGTCCCAAGTTGTGTGCGTCCCAACTTGATTTCTCTTTAAATGCAAAGCGACAGAATGACCATTCGTGGGATCTTTTGTAAAAATATTATTATTTAAATAAGTAATTTTAAAAATATTATTTTTTAAAATTTATTTTTAGAGAATATTCTAGTTGTGATGATCTGATAGTGATGTGGCAAAATCGCATGTTGAACATACGATTTCAGACTTGAAATTGCTTATTCAATGTACAATTTTAGACAGAGATGATATCCCATGGCCAGAATAAAATAAAAAATAAAATCATATATAGAAAATATGATTTATTTTTTTTCTTCTCCCGTGCATCTCATAGTCGGCTTTCATTTTTTTTTCACTCAGCTCTATCGAGGAGAGTGGATGGAGGGATGCAGACGGTCGTTGGTGCTTGCATAGAGCTGCGAGGGCTTGGGTTCGCTAGGGCTGAGGGAGGACTCAGCATGGTGCAGGGCCGTAGAGGGTGGTCGCTCGGGGTGCAAGAAGCGCAGGAGGTGCCTAGGGTTGGGGAGGGGAGGGGGTTGGTTGACCGAAGCCACAAGACTCCGATTCATCACGGCCATGGAGGGGAGGGGAGGAGGTTTGGTAGTCACATAGAGCCGGGTGTGGCCCGAATGATGGCAAGGTGGGCCGGGGCCATGGCTTGGGCCATGAGGCGGCCGCAGATCGTCGGGGTACGGGGGGTGCTCCGGGAGGAACGGAAGGGAAGAAAAAAATAAAAAAAAATATTTTAGAGGGAGGGAATGAAAAAAGAAAAAAAATATTATTTTTTATTATTAATGTTGGGGATAAAGTAGCTCTTGCCGAAGTTTGGCAAGATGTCCAATCAATGTGATCCCATACCTCGATCGCCCAGGCTATGATCCTGCTCCAGTTCATTCTGTTAAAGTCAACCTTCGACTCGTATGCGCCGGACGATCTTTCTGACTAATTATCAACTCTTTCGGTTGACTGTAGAAGACATCATGGACTTCGTCCGGATGAACTTGAATAGTGAAAGTAGTCCCTCTCCGATAGAAAGACAAGTGTCAAATCTTAGCATAGTCCAACCTGATCGATCTTGAAGATAGCTGAATTCCTCTCTGATCGAATTTCCTTCAAGCCAAATTTTCTTATTACGGTTGATATATTCCACCAGTCTCACATTGAGGATCTCGGACTAGCAGAACCTCTCCTCGATCAAACTTTTGGGGAAGCAACTAAGACTGCCAGGAAGTTCTAAATCTATGTTCACATGTCCCGGCTCCCAATCAATCTTGGATTCCTGTTGATCCAGCTGAACTCCTTTGAGGAAACCAAGTTGCAGCCCCAACCATAGGGCCAACTGCTCTCTCACTAGCCTCAATTTTGAACGGCTACATCATCTATACTCAGCCGATCTTGAAGGCGACCGGACTCTAAAAAGCTATCGAAAGCAACTCCAACAGTCCCACTCATCGCAGGTCTGCCACTCACTACTTTGAAGCCAACCCCAAGTTTGGCTAGATCGATTTTGAGTTTGACATATCCAACATGAGTAGCTCATCGCCTGGAACAAAGCTCTTGGCCTTTCATCTGAACTTCGACAAGTGGAATCCAACCCCTTAGAAGTCATGATAAATGATAGCCTACCTCTCGTAACAAACTTTACGTGGCTCCGAATGGCCTACCAGCATTCGGTTACAATGGTCACTATCATTCTGTTAGGAGCTCCGCCATATAAACGATCTTCTAGATATGCCTTCTTCTCTAAACTCTAACCTCTACTAAATTTTTTCTAAGTGCTCCATTTCTGTTGGCTAGAGAATTGACTTGACCATCAAAGGATCCTGTCGAAGCCACCCCACCTCCGATTTGGACTATTTTGCTGATCCCGATAGCGACCTCGTTTGCTCCAACTCTAGCTTACTCTGGCATCCGCCATTTTCTGCACCAACAGAAATAATAGAACTATTGATGTAGAAAACCGCCGACGCCAGAGGTAGCTGGAGTTGAAGGAGTCGACGTCGTCGTAGAGACCTACAAAACAAGTCCGAGCTAGAGGTGGGGTGGCTTCGACAGGACCCTCCGATGGTCAAGTCAGTTCTCTGTCCATAAAAATGGAGTACTTAGAGAATTTTAGAGTAGAATTTAGAGCTTAGAGAAAGACATATCTGGAGGATTCCTTATATAGACGGAGCTTATAACAAACTAATGGTGACGGTCATAATTGCTTGATAGTGGACCATTCGGGATCATGTGGGGTTGTTACGGAGTATAGTATCCATTATTGTGATGTGCTAGTTTCTTGGAATTTAATGGTTGAAGTTCAGATGGAATAGCTATCGGTAGTAAGGAGCTCCTTGTCACATTAGTTTTGGAGAAGTTCATACTTCTCTGAAGATGTTTGCATATAGATTGGTTGGAGTTGAGCTGGAAGCTAAATTTGCATAAATGGCGAGATCCTTTCAGGTAGCTGCAAGAAGTTCGGTTGGAGGGAGCCAGCTTGGCGATTGGAAGGAATTTGGCTAGTAGGAGCCTTTTCACGATTGGAAGAAATTTGGTTGGAAGGAGCATGTTTGGCAACTGAGAGAAATTTGGCTGGAAGAAGCATGCTTGGCGACTAAAAGGAATTCGGTTGGAGGCCAGAGACTTCAGGGTGACCTATGTAAATAGTTTTGAAGATGAGGTCCTTTTACCCATTCTTACTTGCACACTCGATACTCTAATCATAATAAAGTTGAGGCGTAGAAATTCATTTGGGGAGAAGTTCTGCCATTCTATAGCTTTTGTTGTAGATCCAATTTGCAATAGTGAGATTTGGCTTGAAAGAGGTCTGATTAGAAAGAAGTTTGGCCGACTTCGAGATTGGCCAAGCCAGGCCATGCTGAGATTGAATGCTTAGTCACTGCTTAGATGACTGCTTTCACTATTCAAGCTTGTCCGAAAAGAGTTTAGCTAGAACCAGCTACCAATATTGGAGGAATTCGGCTGCTTTTATAATCTATCATCAGGCTTACCTAGGTGAGGGCTGTGGTGACATGCAGTCTTGGGAGTTTACTCATGTGGTTGGGAAGATTAGCTTTCGTTGGTTGAAGGTCAACCATTTATGAGATTAATCTAGGATCCAACATCAAGGTGAACTTCGGTAGGAGCGGGTTTAACCCCAACACTTATCATGCCATATCTCATACAGTATGGTAGGAATGGTCTTAGAGAAAATCCTATTCAGTAAATAGATTACAGTTATTAGACTATGTTCCTAATGAAAATTAAGGAGATCCATGAAGCTCATCATGGATCGGACCATATCTAATAGGGTTCAATTTCTTCGTTCTAAAATCCCATTGAGTTGAGATGTTCTAGGTGGAGTCCATTGCGAGACTATGCCATTTTTCTTAAGATAGTTTAGAAATTTTCGACTAAGGTATTCACCTCTTCAATTTGATCGAAGAACCTTAATAGGCTTTTCTGTTTGTTTTTCTACTTCATGTTTGAATTTTTTGAACTTTTCAAAGACCAGACTTATGTCGCATGAAATACAAATATCCATACCGAGATACATCATCAGTAAAGATGATGAAGTAGACATAATTGTCTCTAGCTAGCACATTAAATAGACCGCACACATCTGTATGTACCAAGGCAAGTAGGTCCATGACCCTTTCCCTATGTCTGATAAAAGGGAGCTTAGTCATTTTGCTTTGAAGGCATGATTCATAAATTAGATATGACTCGAAAGTCAATGGACCCATTAGTCCGAATTTTTCTAATTTGTTAAACCTATTTTCTGCTATATGACCTAGCCTAAGGTGCCATAGATACCTATCGTTTAGACTATTCCTAGGTTGCTTTAGTCCTATGGCATTCACGTTTTGTTTGACATTGAATATAGATACATCAATATGCAATTGATAGAGACCATTAATTAGGAAATCACTTACAATTTTATTTCTTTCAAAAAGAATAGTACAGTAGTCCTTAAGAAAGCTAATTATATAACCTTCATGTGCTAAATAAGAAATAGAAATCAAATTTCTGCTTGCTGCAGGCACATAAAAATAGTCCCTAAGTGCTCAATCTAATTATGATGATAGTCAAAGAGGGTAGGTTTCCATGGTCATAGCAGCAACTCTTATTTTATTTTTGACATGCAAGATCATCTCACCATCCCTCAGTTTACTGCACTCCTTAAGACCCTACATGGAAGTGCACAAATGAGTACTCGAACCAGAGTCAAGCACCCAATTGGATGTAGAAAAAATCATAAGGTTAGATTCTATTACAAGCATACCTCCAGAAGGACCGGCTTTCTTCTTGTTCTTCAGACTGGCTAGAAATAAAGGGCAGCTCCGCTTCCAATGGCCATTTATATTGCAATAGAAACACTTTTATTTATCATAGGCCTTCTTCTTTGGCTCTCCCTTTTTCTTCTTCTCACCTTCTATCTTCTGCTTCTTCGCAAACTTCTTCTTTCTAAAAGACTTTCTTTTAGAGGAAGTCCGCTCCATAGCAAGCATTGAGCCCTTTAAATCTTTCAGAGAAAGTCCAGCAGTAACCAGCATATTTATGAGTTTAGCTAAGGTACATTATAGTTTATGCATATCAAAATTTATAATGAACTGCCCATATGCATCAGTCAAGGACTGCAAGATCACATCAATTTGCAAGTTCCTGTCCAACTTGATATCGAGCTTCTCAAGCTCTTCTAGGTCTTTGATCATTATTAGGCAATGATCTTGGATTGACTATCCATCATGCATTTGAGCCTTAAAAATTTCTTTTGTGACTTGATAATTGGCTGTGCGACTCTCTTCACCAAACAACTCTTATAGGTGAGCTAATATTTGGTGAGCAGTCTTGATGTCTTCATTTTGGTGCTACAATTCATCAGACATTGAGCCCAGTGTATAGTATCTTACTTTATTGTCATCATCCGTCCACTTCTCTAAAGACTCTCTATTCTACGGACGGACGAGTTGGTAAAGTGGGTGTTAGATATGTGTGCCCTAGAAGTCAAAATTGGCTGACACTTGTAATACACTTTTAGGGGCAAAATTATAATTTTGACTATAAATAATAAAATAAATTATTTTCTATCACATATGTGTATTTAGTGTCTGTGATACATCCTTTGAGTTAATGGTAATGATAATTCTTATTTTCAAGAGTTGAAAATTTAAGACAAGAATTTTAATTATTAACTCATAAAATGCTCCTGACCGTAAGATCATCATGAGGATGGTGATTGATCCGAAAGGTTAGTATACAATCGCTTCTTTATAGTAGATGAGTCTTGAGTCTATGGTGTAGAGACACCAGAACAAGAGTACAGACATTCGTTAGAGAATGAGGGCACTGAGCATGACCATCTTGAGTAGTCATAAGAAAGTCTACCTTCTTATCGATGACTGACTCGAAGCTGCAGTGGTGTATTTAGTTTTTTGATCTGAGATGCATCGGCAGTTCACCTTGAGGGTATTATAGTTTGACTACACCATGACTCGATCTCCTAGCCATTCGAAACTCTGAGGTGTATGTTGGCTATAGTATATTCATTGTAGAAATTGAATTGCACCAAGATGGAATCTATCTACCTCGGTGGATGAGGAGCAGCCCTATGATGATCATGAGAATCAAGTCCACAAGCCCATGGCCATGGCAGAGAGTGAAATAATAGAAAGAGTTTCTATTAAGGTTTTCACATCGAACTTGAATCGAATGATTAAATCATATGATAGAAATTAGGGTTTGATGAGTTTACCTTAATCCTAATCTAATCGAGGCTCAAGATAGAAGAACTTAATCACACAAGTAGCTGCACCGAGAGGTTCATCTTTAATTTTGATGGATTACCATCATATATTGCTAGGTGTCACTGGTGGATTTTGAAAGCAATTAGAATGATTTAGATGATCAATCATTCTAAGTTGTCTGAATCAGAAGAGTTCTGATCCATCGAAAGAAGTTTTGATGATGGAGATTACTACATATCTCATTATCATACAGAACTGAACCTAACTGGATCACACAAACAAGGGTTTGGATCTGGATATCATCAATTGGACTAACCCAGTTCAATTGATTTGAATTAGATTCAATTAGGTTTAAGAAAATCGTGCTAGCACATGATTGAACCTAACATTCTCCTTTTTTCTATCATTAAAAGTTATCTTGACTGAGCCAAATGAGTTTGTGCTCACTCAGGTATCTTTATCTGATCTGACTGGAGCTTGTCCAGGTCAGAAAAGAATTATCTTAATTTATGAGGTAAATTTAAGATAACACCTGCCATTTTTCGTCACCTATTAATTCTTGATTTTGGTCAAACATTGACTTTTGACCCTTGGACATCTGTCCATATGTCATGCACTTATTGGAGAGCAGATAGGGGCTTGTCCCCTCCCTAAAAATTGAAAAGGAAGGGGTGCATGCCTAGGATGGCGTGCACCCATGAATAGGGATGTCTGGAGTCCCATACGGATGGGACTCCAGGTTGCTTCTTAGATTCAAACTAGGTGACCCTCACCTATAGACTTTGACCAGTCTTAGGCACCACCTTAGGATGAATCTATAGGTCTCTCATCTAATTGGATCAGGTGATGTCATCCCATCAATCAAATTTAGATATGATTAAAGGAAGCAACGTGATTGGTCGGGGTGATGTTGTTAGATATATGTGCCCTAGAAGCCAGAATTGGCTGACACTTGTAATACACTTCTAGGGGCAAAATTATAATTTTGACTAAAATCAATAAATGGATTATTTTCTATCACATATGTGTATTTAGTGTCTATGATACATCCTTTAAGTTAATGGTAATGATAATTCATATTTTCAAGAGTTGAAAATTTAAGACATGAATAATCATTATTAACTCATAAACAGCTCCCGACCATAGGATCATCACGAGGATGGTGATTGATCCAGAAGGTTGGTGTACAATCGCTTCTCTTTAGTAGATGAGTCTTGAGTCTACGATGTGGAGACACCGAGCGCGAGAGTACAGGTACTCGTTAGAGAACGAGGGCACTGAGCGTGACCACCTCGAGTAGTCATTAGGGAAGTCTACCTTCTCGTCAATGACTGACTCGATGCTGCAGTAGTGTGTCTGGTTCTTTGACCTGAGATGCATCGGCAGTTCACCTTGAGGGTGTTATAGTTTGACTACACCATTACTCGGTCTCCTAGCCATATGGAACCCTGAGGTGTATGTTGGCTATAGCATGTTCATTGTAGGAACTGGATTGCATCAAGATGGAATCTATCTACCTCGGTGGTAGAGGAGCAGCCCTATGATATCATGAGAATCAAGTCCAGAAGCCCATGGCCATGGCAGAGTGAAATAATAGAAAGAGTTTCTATTTAGATTTTCACATTGGACTCGAATCGAATGATTACATCATATGACAGACAGACTAGGGTTTGACGAGTTCACCTTAACCCTAATCTGATCGGGGCTCAAGATAGAAGAACTGAATCACACAGGTAGCTGCACCAAGAGGTTCGCATTCAGCTCTGATGGGTTGCCACCATATACTGCTAGGTGTCACTGGTGGATTTTGGGAGCAATTAGAATGATTTAGATGATCGATCATTCTAGCTGTTCGAATCAGAAGAGTTCTGATCCATCGAAAGGAGTTTCGATGATGTCGATGATAGAGATCATGACATATCCCATTACCATACAGAACTGAACCTAACTGGGTCACACAAACAAGGGTTTGAATCTGGTGATCATCAATTGAACTGATCTAGTTCAATTGATCTGAATGAGATTCAATTAGGTTCAAGGAAATCGTGCTAGCACTCGATTGAACCTAACGTTCTTCTTTTGCTATCATAAATAAGTTGTCCTGACTGAGCCAAAGGAGTTTGTGCTCAATCAGAGGCCTTCATATGGTCTGACTGGAGGTTGTCCAAGTCAGAATAGGTTGTCTTATTTTATAAGACATTACCTGCCATTTTTGGTCACCTGCCATTTCTTGTTCTTTGACTTTGGTCAAAAGTCTACCTTTGACTGGTCAAATGTTGACCATTGACCCTTTGACTTTTGACCACATGTCATGCACCTATTGGAGAGCTGGTGGGGGCCTGTCCCCCTGCCAGAACCTGGCAAGGAGAAGGGCGCACGCCAAGGGTGGCGTGAGCCCAAGTAGGAGGCGCCTAGGAGTCCTTGTTGGACAAGGACTCCATCCTCCTTTTTGGATTCCAATTAGAGTTCTTCTAAGAATCCAAGTTTGACTGGTCTTAGGCGCTCCTCTAAGGAGGAATCCAGGGGTCTCTATTCCCACCAATCAGATTTAGATCTGATTTCACAAAGGGTTGTGATTGGTTGGGAAGGAAGAGGAGTTGGATCACAAGCTAGTCTATAAATAAGACCCTGCGCCCAACTCCTAGATTGATATGAATTGAAGCTAAGAGTTTCCATATGCCCCAAGGCTGCCTCTCCCTCCTTCTCCATGCCAAACCACCTTCTCCCCTTGCTCTCCACGTCCAAAAGGAGTTTTGGATTTTTGGTGGTGCGATTCAGATCAAGAGAAAGGCGATCAAAAGCAAGAAGGCTGCGCTGCTGCAAAGGACGACTGCTGATCTTCAAAAGGAGTTTTGAAGATCCTCCAGATCAGATCCAGATCTAATTTTTGGAGATGTGATAGAGAAGAAGAGGATCTCCAGATCCAACCTAAGTGGATACCGGTAGAGGCCAGGCGCTTGCGTGGCTAGATCCAGAACCTTCCGCTGCATACAGGATCATCAACAGGGTAATAGGATTACCCAAATCAGGTAAATTAAATTTGATTTAATTTATCTTATTTTATTTTATTTATTAAAATAATATTAATCAGATCTAAAATATCTCAGATCTGATATAGATCAAAAAAAAAAATTTTTGAAATATATCTCTTGATCTGATCAGATCTGAACGAACCTGGATCGGGAAATCAGGATTTCCCTTCAACTGGTATCAGAGCCATGGTTCTAAAAATGTTTAGATCTAATTTTAAATTTATTTTAATCTGAAAATAATTGATTTCAGATGTTACATGAGATGTGATCAGATCTGAAATCAGAAAAAATTAAAATTAAATGATTTGGATCTAAGATTAGAAGATATGCATGACTAGTTCTAGAATAGAATAGTTCTATAGAATAGCCTTGCATGTTTTTAATTTAATTTGATTAACCTATATTTTAGATCTATTTATTTACTATTTTTTGATATTATAATGGTTATAATAATATCTAAAAATAGCAAATAAAATTATTTAATTTTAAATATCATATGAGATGTGATTGATGCATGTCTAGACTAGTTGTAGAATAGTTCTACATAGTTGTCTAGATTAGAATTTATTTTGATTAGATCAATTTAAATCTAATTTTTAGATTATTATGAGATAATTTAAATCTAAAAATATGCATGATTCGATATATGAGATGTATGCAAAATATGCCATGATTAGATCTACTTTGTATATGAGATATATGATATAGATCTGATATTGTTTTGTAGTATTGAATGTTCCTGATTAAGGCGTTCCTCTTGGCCGTCCGGTCATAAGAATGAAGAAGGATTTGAAAGGCCCTCTCTTCCCATTTGATGGGGTGTTCTTATGATGTGTAGGGGTGCTGCGTGTTCGTCCTTAATCAGAAACCCAAAACTTACTTTCTGCAAAACCCTAGATCCTGAAACCCTAGGATTTATTGTGCATATTTTGTTTATGAACCCTACTTAATTAAGAATTAAGTTTATGGAATATTAATTAGGTCTAAAATTGAGAATTTTAGATCTAAGATATATTCATAATACTGGGTTCAGACTTGGGTAGCTCAATTAGGTCTAAGCGGTTGATCAAACCGAATCAAGAGTTGGTTAGATGGGATCAACAATGCTTAAATTGACCAGCCTAATAGGATTAAGTCTGGGTCAAGATCGAGTCACGATCAAGCAAGACCTAATTAGGCTCAGAGGTTAGAGTCTGGATTGTAGGCTAACCCAATTGATTTTGACTCAACAATTTGGTGTCTAAGGTAAGTTTGGCACATACGACCGATTGATTTTTAATTGGAAGCTACTCGACCTGAATGCATTCTTGTACGAGTTAATGAGATATTCCTTCCATCGGTCTCACTTACCTGGCCATATCTGTTGACACAGTTCTGATCTGAGGTGGTCAACAATCCGAGCTAACCCATGCCACTAGGTTAGTCATAATTGTTATGACTAAGCTAAGTCTAGTTTAATGAGACCTGAATCAATTCTTCCTAAGAAAAGATTAAGTCTGAGGTCTTTCACCATTGTAGATGTGCGGGCCCTTCCCGGGGTTGATTATTCTCGACTGAATACAGTGGCTCAGTTGCATCGGGAAGACGCAACCATGTCTATTAGGCATTGGATGCTATGGGCTGGAGGATGAGTTGGGCTCAATATTTCGGATACGGTGAGAGACTCAATTAGGAACCCAATCTATGCAAATGGTGGGTCTGACTTAACTAAGGAGTGGATCAATATTCTGGATACGGTGAGATTCATGAATTAGAGATCAAGTTTGGATTCACCATGATTAGAGAATCATTGAACAAGAGTTGTTCACTCATTGGCTAACCCATCACCAATAACTGTTAGGTGAGGTGATGAGTCAGTTGGTGAGACCGCACCACCCACTAGAAATCATTAATCATGGAGATTTTTGCATCTCTACAGAGGGAGTGTAGGGATCGAGAAAATAGTGGAGCTAATTTGTTTAAAAATAAATCCCTAAATAAATTGGTCAAGTCAAAATTATAATATCTAACTAGAATCTTTGACTCTCTACAGAAAAATGTCTGCGTCCAACCCATTGGCACGTATCCTGGACACACATAGACTGACCGGACCTAATTATAAAGATTGGCTCAGGAACTACAAATTATTTTGGTTTGAGAAGTTAATCCATGTTTTGGACCAGACCCTCCCACCTTACCAGCCCGTCCATCTGTTGAACAGAGAGTGTCTCTGAAAAAATGGATAGACGAAGATAAAAAGGCCAGATATTATATGTTGAGAAAAAAAAAACCAG